>CAUYTI010001079.1:0-62157 GCA_963575145.1 Galago senegalensis
GGCAACCTATGTAACAGGACATGTAGCAACCTATGTAACAGGACGTGTAGCAGCTTATGTAACAGGACGTGTAGCAGCCTATGTAAGAGGACGTGTAGCAGCCTATGTAACAGGACGTGTAGCAGCCTATGTAACAGGACGTGTAGCAGCTTATGTAACAGGACATGTAGCAGCTATGCAACAGGACGTGTAGCAACCTATGTAACAGGACGTGTAGCAGCTTATGTAACAGGACGTGTAGCAGCTTATGTAACAGGACGTGTAGCAGCTTATATAACAGCATATGCAGTGATCTATGTAACAACATATGTAGCGACCTATGCAGCAAGATGTGTAGGCATCAGACAGCAGGATTTCAGAGACAAAGTGGCAGTTACTGGACATTAATGATCAGACTTTGGCAGTTGGAAATTGATCAGCTGTAGGACTCCAGTGAAGGGTGGGGCCCAGAGGAGGGGCGCATATTCTCAATAAATAGCACCTGCAGAAGTTGCTTGAGGCCTTTTCCTGGACACACATGGGGAGGCCCACCTCCTGCAAGCTTCGAGCTTACAATCCATTGTCCGGCCTGCTTCCGTGGTGACATTCCCGTTATTATTACTGAGTGTCTTAATGGTCACCTTTCCTAGACATTTATCAGACCTCCCTACCTAAGCACTCAGTGATAATTTATCCACTCATTCATTCAGTGAGTATCTAATGATCTCTTGTGAGACACCAGACACTTTCCTACATTCAGAGAGTCAAATAGGTCCTTTGGGGGGAGAAAAACATGTATGGTGATCAATCTCTCTCCTGTCCATTCATCTGGGTCTTCAAACTTTTTAAATAGGGTGCCCGTTCACTGTCCCTTAGACAGTTGGAGGGCTGGACTGCGGGCCCCGGGACAAGTTGGCTGCTAAGCAGGACAGGCAGCAGTGGCAAAAACACCCAGCGGGCCAGATAAATGTCCTAGGCAGGCTGCATGTGGCCCAAGGGCCATAGTTTGAGAACACCTGATCCAGATTTCAACACATTCAGTGAGAAAATAACTAAGGGGTGAATCTGAGGGTGAAAACAAGTGTTCTTCATTTCTTGTTTGCAATAGTTAAAGAAATATCAATCACATTTGAATAAAATATTGATATCTTGAAGGCTAAAATATCATCGGTTTCCTTCTGATATATTTTAACATAATAAAAATTCTGTGCCTGCAAAGTTTTTGTTTGCTTGTTTGTGTTTTCAAGATCTGGGAAGTTAGATTCCCTTTTCTGGAAAAAATGAACACTGAGAGGAAAGATTTCGTTGCAGGATAAATTAAAATTATATTATATTAAAGGAAGTTGGAAATTAAGATTTTTGTCTTGTTGTTCAACTTGAATCTGCTAAATAAAGGAATTCCTCTCCCTCTTCATGGAAGACGGTGGAGGTATTTCTCAGTGTGGAAGCAGGAAGCCTCATGATAACAACCTTCACATCCAGCAAGTCACCTCTCTCTTCCAGTTTTTGAACCCTGAAGTTAAAGGTATAAAGGAAGTGGTGAACCCTAAAAAGTTCCTGGACTGTAACTTTTTAAAGGATAGATACTACACTTGATTCACATCTGTAATCCAGAAGCTAAAACAGCAACAACGAGCAACAGTACTTGGAAATCAGCAAATATTGTTTGAAAGGGAAAAAAGAGAATGGAAGAAAGATGTGTGAACTCAGTAGTTAAAGCAGGAATTATCCGGTCTCAACATAGACAGGACAGGGTCACCAGGTCACCATTATCCACTCTTATGACCAGTGCAGTGTTAACTCTGAGAGTTATGAAAGAAATCGCTGTTCTTATTCAAAGATGAAGAGCTATTCATACTTCCTGGGTGAAGGTTACAACTACAACTTGGACTTTACCTTACAAATACAAACAATGTAAGCCTAATTTTATCCACCCTTATATTAATCTGAATTTAAAAAAAAAGAATGATATGTTGATACAAATAGTCTCCAGATGACCAAACATCATGTTACTAATTAATTTGTTTTCTCTTTAAAAACATAGTTACATAACTTCTTAACTTTTTACATAAGAACTCATAATTAGTTGACAGATACTTAGTATTTTTCTGGGTTCACTTCCTGGATGTGGGCCATATTAAGTTCTATCAAATAAATTTCTTCAACTGGTTCATTCTTTTATCAATGGTACATACGTCCATTTCAGAAATCTCTCACTTGAGTCTTTCTATACCGTTTTGACAACTACTTACAGTTCCACCAATACTATTTTTTACAAACTGTTGCTGGTAATTTAAATTTTACACTGGCTTTTCTGGCTTTCATGGAGTTCCATATAGACTGTTACAATACTTTCAGTGTATAGATTATTTTTAGCCTGCCCATATGTAAACAATATACCTTGCTTCTTTCTCTTCTATCTGAAAGACTCAGAATTTGCTGATTTCTTTGTTGGTAAGTACATCCACATCACTCTGTGAGCTTGAGGAGACTGCCTGGGAGGTAGCCTAAGATAATAACCATAAAATTAGCAAAATGAACTTGTGTATGACACACTTCACTTCACCTAACGGTAATCACAAGGAATGCCTCTTAGATGTTTAACTGGGTGTTCTATGCACTATTCTCACATGTCTATTGTATTCCACAGTGGTGTCACTGTGTCCTGGTTCCATCGTTTCATGCCGATGGTGCATAACTTGATGGTGAAGTTATTACCCCTCTATTGCTGCATTCACGTGTGTTCTGTTTTGTAGTTATATAAAAGCTGTAAAGAGGTTGAGCTGTGTAGTTTTAAATTCTTTCCAAGAATCTTAGTTAGAGGAAAAGACCTATATCTGAAGATATGACCAACCTACTTTGTTCTAATTATCCATGGAAAAATGTTTCCTACGTTACATCAAAGCAGAGCACAATGTTCGCAAGTAAATCTTATCAACAATATTAACCTGATTTCCATTTACCACACATCAACATAAATTGACAATTTCTCTTCCTTTGCTTTTCACCAGTCTGAGCTCACATTAGAACTCTGGAGCCCATACAGTCCTTCACATAAATGCAATTTCACAATTAATGACAAATTTATGATTGCTTCTGGCTCACTAAAAGGTTTTTACAATCTAAGGCAGGGGTCCTCAAACTTTTTAAACAGGGGGCCAGTTCACTGTCCCTCAGACCATTGGAGGGCTGGACTGCAGGCCCCTGGGATGAGTTGGCCGCTAAACAGGACAGGTAGTGGCGGCCAAAACACCCAGAGGGCCGGATAAATGTCCTAGGTGGGCTGCATGTGGCCTACAGGCCATAGCTTGCAGCCACCTGATAAGGAAACTACTGTCTTCTCTGTAAGAAGCAGAGATACCATGATTGGCTGGTGTCTCACAGATCTCTTTGAACTTCTAATTTTCAACTTATTGATATCTCTTATGGTAATGATCTTAAGGTGGACTAGAAAGGGGAAAACGAGAGAATGTACCTTGAAATATGTTTTAAGATATTGAAAATTTTGTTTTCCATTCTGAGTCAATATTTGAAGTTAAAGTCATAACAGTTCCCTAGGGGTAGAGAGAAGGTTAATTTACATGAAATTATAAAAAGTAAAAATAAGATACATATTCTGAGATACAAAGGCATGAATATTCAACGTTCCATTATCACACTAATTCATTTTGGGTTTTGCCAAATACCTGATTCTCAAGTACTTTTATGACCACTCTCCTCAAACACAAATGTATGTGTACATTTTCTATTTAATTCTGTAATTTTAAGTTTAATTTATTTATGCTATTGAATGATTCCTAGATGAAAATTATTTGTGTCTTATGATTATAAACACTACAATGAATCTGTAATACTAAGGAGAAAATGCTTACATGAAAAATGTTTATATCAATTCATAATAATAAACAATTGATATATTAAGGAAACTAAAATAAAACATACAGGTCAGTCTGAAGTGTCTTTAACTTTCTGTCTCACTTTCTGAGTGTTGGCTTTGCCATGGTAACTCACTGGCAAAATAAGAAAGGCTGATGGCACACAAATCACAGTTCCCTGAGATTACAGTAATTTTCAAACCATCCTTGAAAAATGCCTATTTATTTCTTGCAAGAAAGTGCATGGGCCTTTAGCTCTTCAGTCAGGAAATGCTCCCTTTCTGCTGACAGCCCGTGATTTGAGATTATGTAGCACCCTGGGTACATAACTTAAATACATGCACTTATTCATAGGAAAGCAGTTTTGTAAGCAACTAATGTTATAGTCTTTGCTGTGATAAGAGCACTTAAGATACCTGAGGAAAAAAATATATTTGGAAATGCCCCAGAAGCCTTCCCTTTGTCTAATCTTGGCAGATGGCGATCCTTTCTGCTGACTGTGAGCTGTTGATCACGGCAGTCACTGCAGGCCTGGCACAGTCCCGGGAGCAGAGCTGAAACACCTCCAGCCGGAAATTCCCCATTGGTGTCTCTGGTGACCTTGGCGGGGAGGAAATGCTCCCTCTACCTCAGTATTCTCATCAGCACGTTCTCAGGTGGAAGAATTAGCATGCCAGGGAGTGTCTGGAAGGCAGGCAGGGAGGTACCATGGAGATTGCTGGAGAGTTTTCTGGTGTTACGGCATTCACTGTACCCATCCCAGGGACACCAATCACCCCACCATGGGGGAACAGACTTCCATACACAAACCATTAAAAAAATTAAGACCTAAGAATGTTTTGTGATTCTAAGTCCCAGGTCTATCTATGCTCTTAATCCTTCATACCCTGAATTCTGGTAGCATCTCTGTACAAAACTAGAGGGAAGGTAATGACCCTTGAATTTGTATGTCCCATCAGAATTTTTCTTTTGATGTTTTCATTTATCACTATCAGAAACTATTTTTTTAAATCCCCTATTTATTTATTTATTTTATATTAAATCATAGCTGTGTACATTAATGCAATCACGGGGTACAATGTGCTGGTTTTATATACAATTGGAAATATTTTCATCAAACTGATTAACGTAGCCTTCACCACATTTTCTTAGTTATCATGTTAAGACATTTATATTCTACATTTAGTAAGTTTCACATGTACCCTTGTAAGATGCACTGTAGGTGTGATCCCACCAATCACCCTCCCTCCACCCATCCTCTCCTCCCTCTCCCCTTTCCCCATATTCTTGGGCTATAATTGGGTTATAGCTTCCATATGAAAGCTACAAATTGGTTTCATAGTAGGGCTGAGTACATTGGATATTTTTTCTTCCATTCTTGAGAATCTTTGCTAAGAAGAATATGTTCCAGCTCCATCCATGTAAACATGAAGGAGGTAAAGTCTCCATCTTTCTTTAAGGCTGCATAATATTCCATGCTGTACATATACCACAATTTATTGATCCATTCATGGGTGGATGGGGCTTCTTCCATGACTTAGCAATTATGAGTTGGGCTGCAATAAACATTCTGGTACAGATATCTTTTTATTCATAAATGTAACAGAAATTTCCTAGTATTAATTGGGATTTTATTGTAGAATTTGTGTCCCAAGGTTACAAACTACATTTTTGAAATTTTATTTGCAAACTGTTCAAACTAGTTAATAATTACATTTAAGAATGCATAGATTAATATGTTGTGAGGGCTATGAATTTTTATTAGCAAGGGCAAGGAAACTACTTTGAGCAAAAATGTAATTAATTGGGACACCTGAGGGAGAAGGTGGACACGGACGGGGTCGACGGGATGCCAGTGTCATCCTCCTAGCTGTGCCAGCCCAGAGATCAGGTAGGGACACTTTCTCCAGATTTCCTGCTGCTCAGAAAAATGGGAAAAACAAAACAAGACAGAAAACATGAACCCTGAAACAAATTATTGAATTGAGGTAGTTTGAAAAGGAGTAAATTTTTTAAAATCTTTGAACTTTAGTATTAATTTTTGACACATAAAATTATGTAAATAAGCCACTGCAGGGAAAAAAAAATATAAAATCTGGCATCTTCCTTTTCAATGAATAATCCTACTACACCATATAAACTTCAATTTCTCATGAGCCTAAAGGGAACCAGAAAACTAGAACCAGTTTAATGATGGAGAAAGGAATGCAACTAGAATTATAAAGGAAAATATTATTTAATTAATGGTAAATAAATAATAGATGCCAAAAAAGAGTGATTATAGGAAAGTGGCTCATCTCTAAGATTTTGAAGGGCTACATGTGTAAAACCCTGATGTCTTCCACCACGAAGAGAAATCAGCAGCACGCCCAGTCCTCCATGTGTGCCCTGAAGGAGGATGATTGATCTTTCTTCTAATTTTATCACAGTTAATGGCATTGCTGATGTTCTTGTTTGAAGATTCTTGAATCTTAATAACATGTGGCAGTGAGTTCTACAGTTTAATTATAAGACATCTCATTAGCCACATTTATCCATTTCAGATGTTTCTCGTAAAGCCTACATTTTATAATTTCTTTACACAGCAGCTTCCATGAAGGCTTTCTAAGACAAGTGCATTAGATAACTTATTATAAATAAGTCCAGGTTGCTGCAAGAAAGTCAGCAGCATACAATCCACGTGCGCGAGCTGGGAGCTGCATATTGGAAGACCTTAGGCTAAGTGCTTATTGAACAAGCCACGTACGTTATTATCCTGCTTCCTTGAGATATGCTCCCGCGGGCACTTTGTACTGGCTCTCCGTCATATTGGCAGGTGTTCCTGGGAGATCATAATTTCACTTTTGATAAAAATTATTTACATGCTTTCTATTCATCATCTGCTGCCCCTCGTAATGACTACAGATCCCGGCTACAGAGTATTTCCCCAGAGCAGTACCACAGGGTATCCCTTATTCCAAGGAATTGAAATAATTCCTGAAAACATCACTCCTCAGTGGTACTACCCTCTGTCTTTTCTCTTCAAATACTCCTGGAATGAATGAACCCCCATCAGGATTCAGCATTTTGTAAAATAAGAATTGACTTGGGCTCGGCGCCTATAGCTCAACCGGCTAAGGCGCCAGCCACATACACCTAAGGTGGCAGGTTCGAATCCCCAGCCCAGGCCCGCCAAACAACAATGACAGCTGCAGCCAAAAAATGGCCGGGCGTTGTGGCAGGCGCCTGTGGTCCCAGCTACTTGGGAGGCGGAGGCAGGAGACTCGCTTGAGCCCAGGTGTTGGAGGTTGCTGTGAGCTGTGATTCCGAGGCACTCTACCCAGGGGGATAGCTTGAGGCTCTGTCTCAAAAAAAAAAAAAAGAATTGACTTGAATGATTGGACAGTTTGATCTGGTTGGAAAGTAGGAATAAAGGAAAACAAGGAAACAACACTTCAAGTCACTTACTATTACACATGACCTTGGGAAATTCGTTTAACATCTATAAGCTTCAATTATTTTATGTGCAAAACAGGGATTATAATTATGCCTACACAATACTGTTTTGTAAAGATTAAATGAGTATCTTAGTCTGTGATACCCGGACAGGTTACCTAAGGCTGTGTGAAACTTATTTCTAATATTTCTGGTGGCTACAAAGTCCCAGATGAAGGCACTGACATCTCCTGAGAGCCTTTTTGCTGAGTCATATGCATCAGAGGGAGAGAGGGGTAGGGGAAGGTGAACTGCTGAACTCACCCTTTCATCAGGAACCCACCTCTGTGACAGCAGCTTTAATTGCCACCTAATCAACGCATAAAAACCGCACTTCCCAACACTGTGGCATTGGGGATTAAGCTCCCAACACACAAGCTTCAGAAAACACTTTCAAACCACGGCAGTAAGACAATCCCCTTGCCAGCGACAGCGGGAAGCCTGACACACAGATGATACATGTTATTTGTAATTATTCTTCTTTGTACTTTTCCCATGTAACCTATCATAATAAATCCATGCTCCTCAGACTCATCACTGGCACTTTACGTACATATAAGTGTTCTGATGTCCCTCTGCTTCATACTCTTAATTAACATGTGCTCCCCCCAAAGAAATTCCTCTTAAAATTTGGTGCCTTTCTTTTTTTAATTTTTGAATTTTGCTTTTGATTGGCTTTTAATCATCTTAGTTTGAGGTTTTATTTTTAATTTACTTTTTTTGTCTTTTCTTTTATTCATATATTTTTATTGATTTATTTTTTTGAGACACATTGTCACTTTGTGACCCTTGGTAAAGTGCTGTGACATCACAGCTCACAGCAACCTCAAACTCTTGGGCTTAAGTGATTGTCTTGCCTTAGCCTCCCAAGTAGCTGAGACTACAGGTGCCCAGCACAACACCTGGCTATTTTTGGTAGAAACGGGGTCTCACTCTGGTTCAGGTTGTTCTCCAACCTCTGAGCTCAGGGCAATCCACCCACCTCAGCCTCCCAGAGTACTAGGATTACAGGCATGAGCCACCACACCCAGCCAGAATTTGATAACTTTTAATCACCAAATTTTCATTCAAACAATAGCACACATTGATATGTGAAGGAAGAGATTCATGATGGAAGATTCCAATGTGGGGCTCAACAGGGCTTTCCATCTGTGCCTGAACCTGGGTTAGTTCTGGACACAGTTGAGAATAGAAAAGGGGGATAGGAAGAGATCTTAAAAGATACAGCTCTACTCCCACCTGGATACAAAGCATTTGTCTAAACAAATTGGTCATTTATTCTGGAAATATTGAAATGAAGATAGGACACTCCCAAATATCTACCATATGATTTTCAATACACTTGCAAGGCTTACAATGCACACCTCTCAGAGTGATATGAGGTGTGATTAGGGGTTTTCTGTAGGCCGACCTCATTATGAGTTATATCACCCAGGTTATCGCTAAAAAATTATAAATCCCAAGATACATTCTATAAGGAATCTGCAGTGTGATATAGATTATTGGATATTCTTATTAAAAGTGGCAATGGGGTTATAGCGACTAATTCAAACCCCTCCATGGGATTGTTTCAATCCTTACCTAAGGGCATGTTAATTTCATCCCAGAGTGCACACTGGGCATTCACTCATTCATTCACTCATTCATTCATTCATTCATACTTTTGCACCTGCTGAATCACATCCAAAATACTACGCTGAGCAACAGACAGTGAAACAGACAAGGCACTGTCCTGGGCACTGGAAGCCTAGTCTGGAGTGATAAATCTAATGAAAGCATCATATAGGTAAACACAAAGCACATCACTGACATATACTTTAAAACAGAATTATTAGTATGGTAATACTGTGAGACTACAGAATTACAGTAACTGAACTGTTCAAGGACCAGGACACGCTGATTTGAGACACAAAGTTATGCACAGGTCTGAGCTGTAAATGCAAATGGCCTGGACAGACTGGGGAGCTTTTCCCAAAAGTCCAGGGAAAGTCACTGAAACCTGTTAACAGCAGCCGGGACCAGTGACTGAACACTGTTGTTGCTATAATTAGTGGACAGGTGACAAGCAGGGAAGACAAAAGTTAGCTAGTGGGCAACTACCCTGGTCCAAATCAGAGACAGAGTTGCCTTGGGCAACTACAACAGGTATTCAGCAGTAGAATCTGAAAGAATTTTTTTAGGAAGATATTTTAGTGGAATCCTCCATAAGAACATATTGAGGATGAGCCCATTCAACACCAAGGTCAACCTCTGGTTCTCTGGAAGTTTGATGCCAGTCCTGGCACCTGACCATGCCCTCAAAACCCTGTTGTCTGCTGGGGAGTCAGGGTGAGACGTGGTCTTGACAGTCCTGAAGGTGACTTGAGTTCTATGAGCAGAAACGCAAAGGTGAGGCAGTTTACATCTCCTGAACTCCCACAAGCCGCACTGCCCTCGTTTCATATCTGGAGTCACTAGTGGAGTGGGCCTGGTTGTGTTTTTTTTTTTATTAAATCATATTTGTGCACATTAATACTATTATGGGATACAGTGTGTTGTTTCCATATACAATTTGAAATACTTTCATCCAATTGGCCAGCATAGCCATCATGTCGTTCTCATAATTGTATTAAGACATTTATATTCGACATTTAGAAAGTTTCACTTGTACCCTTATAGGATAAATCATAGGCCTGATCCCAGGAATCGCCTCCCTTCACCCATCCTCCCCCTCCCCTCCCCTCCCTCTCCTCTTTTCCCGTATTCTTGGACTACAATTGGATTATAGCTTCCTATGATAGTTAACAATTAGTTTCATAATAGGGTTGAGTACATTGGATACTTTTTCCTCCATTCTTGAGAAACTTTGCTAAGAAGAATATTTTCCAGCTCCATCCATGTAAACATGAAGGAGGTAAAGTCTCCATCTTTCTTTATGGCTACATGGTTGTGTTTTAATTCCTTGTAACAGTCACAAGTCCAACATGGGTCTTCATGGGCTAAAATAGGGTGCTGGCAGCCTGCTTCCCTTTATGGAGCTCTGGAAGAGAATCCATTTCCTGGTCATTTGGGGCGTTGGCAGAATCCAGGCCTTAAAGGCTGCAGAATCCAGGGCATGTCTGCAGCTTGCCGTCAGCTGGAGGTCAAGGTCACATGGGTTTTCAGTACGGCTGCCATCCTCAGCTCTAGGCTTCCTTCCTGCACATCAAGGCCAGCAACATGGCATTTCCTTGACCATCCTTCCACGGTCACATCTCCCTCTAACCACAAGGACAGGTTCTCCAGTTTTAAGGACCCTTTGCAATGAGATGAGTCCTACCTACCCACAAGGGCCCTATCTCTGGTCCTAACCCTGGTCACATCTGCAAATCCCCTCTGCCATGTCACATAATCAGGTGAGATCAAACAGGTAAGATCAGTCCTGTGTGTCTCGCTTCTTGGTTTTGGAGACCCACAGGCATGGTCTGTGAACTTTTTCTCTGCCTAGTTGGTGAACTCATCTAACTGCTTGACCTTGAAGACCAGTTATTTGCTGATGACTCCAAAATAGATGTCTTCATCCCAGAATCTGTACCTCATTCTGTTATTGAAAAGAAACAGGACTTAAGATCACTCTTGAGTATTTCATCAATTGTGAAATCTCAAATCATTCTCGGCTTCAATGAAAATGATTGTCCTCCATGGTTATAAATATATTAAGTTGAAAATGCACACAGCTGCTTAGACACTAGACGGTACCCTTGATTATAATTTTCATTAGCGCCTCTTTTGAAAAGGCCCCTATCATCTGCCTCATCAGGGAATTTTCATGAGGGAAAATGAAAAATAAGACTTGTTTTGGATAGTTATCCATGCCTTCTAAGCTTTATAAAAGGAAGGAATATTTTTTTATTTATATCTTTAGTAAACAGAAGACACAAGCCCTGAACTTTGCCCCCTCCTGGCATGCCCCATGCCACAGTCAGGCCAGCTTAGCAGAGCTCCTGGCTGACCCCTCAAGCTCAGGCATCCTCCTTTCCCAGAGAGATATTTATTTCCCTTTCCAGAATCTACTATGATCCAGCTTTCTCTAGCCAATCTTTCTGTGCCCTTAACCCTCCCCCTGACCCCTGCAGACCACAGACCCTACCATTTCTACCCCCCTCACAAAGAGGAGCAGTCTGACAGGGGCCCCGCACACCAAATGCAGCCACTGGCAGGGGGAGGTCTATTTTAGACTTGCTGCTTGGGAGTGGAAGGCAGCACAGTGTGTCTCCCACACCAAAAATATTCCCTCAACCGGGAGAGGAAGGCGTCTAAGTCTTCCCACATAGACAGAGGATCAGAGGACTCTCATTCAGCTGCTTGGGCAAGTTCCCCCCTTAATTCTGGGTTCTATGTGAGTCTCAGAAGACCAAAATCACAGAGACGGGGCTCTCTCTTGAGCTGCTAAACTTGGTCAGGGCAGGACAATAGAAGTGGGTCCAGAAAACATTTATGTGTGTTGTTCAGAGTCAAATGAACAGTGTGATCAGAAAACAAAGTCTGATGCAGTGGTTCTCACATAGAGAAAGATGATACGAAGAAATGCTTAAACTTGCTCCAGCACTCAGAGGCAAATCTCAAATTAAAGAGGAAAATGAAAGCCCATTCCCCAAATGCACAAAAATATCAACCCTTAGAATTATGGGACAAGTGGCTGTTTGGTCACCACACATTCTTTGGGAGAAAAGGAACAAACATTTGTGAAGATGTAATCACCATCCGTGGGGGTCAACACCTCAGATGCCATGTACTAGAAGGTGCCCCGGAGACCTCGCCATTCCAGTTATTCCATCAAAGTCTGATCTCCAGCACAGCTTGTAGCTATTTTTGACAAGCGAGTATTTTTTCATCTTGCCATATACGGCACACAGTGTTCAAAGATGGCCTGGGAGGAGAATCAGGAGCAAATTTTATTAGAGAAATGATGAGTCGTCTCCGTCTGCCTGTGTTGGCTGCTGTGCACAGTCAGCACCACAGGGCTCCCTGTCCCTGACTTCAAACACTGCTCAGCTGCCCATCTGTGAGCTCTGAAAAAGAAACGGGCATCAAGTCCTGTGTGCCACCATAGCCAGGTATCACACTCTCTTTTATTACCCTGGTCAAACTTACTGAAGGTAGTATATCTACCGTGTTACAACTTTATGAGATGTGTTATACTACGGCATATTTCATCCTGTCCGTCAGAGAAGTGATCAGTGCCTGCAGCCAGCCTCGAGATGCCTCCCTTTCCTGTGGCCCAGAGCAGACAGCACCGTCTGCCATCTCTCTAGGCCAGGCTCCTTAAAACTGGTCCTAGTCATATCCCTTAGTTTGACCTTAATTTAACATCTTTGTATTTATAAGTAACATTCTTCTGGTGCTGATTAGCTCTCAGCATCTGTTACACAAATTAATGAATAGTTATATTTCTCCTCCAAATTCTATAAGTCACCCAAACTCATTTGTACGATTGTGCTTTTTAAAATAAACGGTACTTTGTGGAATTGTGAAGTCTACCTAATTAACAAATGCATTACCTCAAATGGCTATTATGTTTGTAGTGAGAGCATTTAACATTCACTTTCTCAGGTTTTTAAAAAATACAATATATCATCAACTATAGTCACCGTGTTGTACAATAGATCTCTTGAAATATATTCCTCCTGCTTCAAAATGCCATGCTATGCCTGGTAAAATCATACAATGTTATCTGTCAATTACAAAAGTAAAATTATATGATATAAAAAAGAAAAAATAAAATAACTTTAATTTTTATGCCCCAGGTTAAATACTTCTCTCGTCAAATTTTGATTTGAAAAAACCATAAGAAGAAAAATGAAATAAGTTTTCCTTTTAATATCTCTTCCAACTTAAAAAACATGCACCATGCTTGAAGGCCTCGCTGATTGTGTATTCAAATTAGATCAATAGACACAAATTCAATAAACCACGGAGGGTATAATAGCCTTTAGGAAATGTGCATTTTTCAGATGTACATCTTAGAAGGGTAGACACAGGACAGTGAGATCAAGGAAAAAATAAATGATATATCAGGGGGAAATGGCTCTGTTAAAAACCAATAAATTTCAGGGTTGGGAGAGCTGGTATAAATAATTATGATAACAGGTTAAATCAGAATTCTTTCTCTAAAATCTATGAATATATCTTGATTCCTAGAGGATTCTAACAGAGAATAAAAGGTACCTTTATTAATCTTATTACGTTAAAGAAGCTATATTAATATTCAAAAGCAGCCATGCTATTAATCCATTTACTCATGTACACATAGATAGATACTCAGTTATCAGAGGTACTCCCTGAGCGGTAATTTTTTCCAACTTGTTTACATATTTTTAAGTGTCTCTTAATTTTATGATATTCTCTCCAAGAAAAAGAAATTACACAAGAACAAAAAATGTAATATAAAAAAGAAACTTGAGATTGTTTTCAGTCATGTTAAATTCTTTTCCATTTGGAACATAAATAACCTATTGATCTGTCCATAATTTCTTTCCATCATGGGAAAAATAATGAATATTGTACTAAAAGTCCTCCCAGCCGACCAGGAATAGTCTGCAGAGAAACACCCTCTGTATTTCTCAAACTCATAGTTGTGTATTTCAGTATAACACAGTGGTTATATTTTTCCAAATTTAGGTAGGGACGGAGGAGAAAGTTTAAAGCAGGGAAGTGCAATGCCCACATTTTGGAGACTGAAGGAAGACGTCTTTGGGACAGGTAAGGCTCAGCCACTAAAGAGAAAGGGGTTGTCATTAGAAACAACCAGAGATTTGCCACATGCAATCCAGGTGCCTTGGCCCGTGTGTGTGCATCTTAGAGTTGGAGACTCACCCCTGATTCCTTCCTCCTGCTGGATCTGAGCTCCCCCTCCCAGAGTGAATACTGAGGACTGACAGGTGCACCGGGCTCCTCTTCAAGTCTCACTGAGGCTTAAGCTAGTTCCTTGCTCCCTCTTACATTTGTGTTCCGGGTAATGGATTGAACGGGGCATGTCACTTACGGTATCCCCACAACATTTATCTTTAGTTCTGCACAACCATTTACGCCCTGACACCAATATTTCTCTGTACTTTACTCCCCTCCATTTCCCCACAAGCAGGCTTCGTGCAAGACATACCAAGTTGTTGGTATTTCACGCCACTGGGAAATACATGCACCCCCTCTTTCTGGTAAGCCAATCCTCTCTTCATCTTCCTGCCAGCTTATTTTCCTGGCTTGTCCTTAGCATGAAGGTTTCAGCTTCTGGTCTATGAAGCTTTCTCTAACTCACCTGAATTAGATTCCACACATGCTAACCCAACCGTACTCATTTCTGAAACATCATACCTGTAATTCTACACTCTAAGAGTTGCATTATACCGGCAATCCTACAAGAGAGTAAGAAACTTGAAGGCAAGGAACATGACCTTTTATACCTAGTGTCCCTCAGCTGGCATTCAATACAAATATGCTCACGGAGTTAACATTCCCTAGTTTCTATGTCCTTATAACCTGTTACTTAACCCTGCTCTAACAGCACTTAGAGAGAGCACAGTGTGCCCAACACTCAGCAGTATCCCTGCATTCACTCAGCATGACCTCACAGTGTCCCCACACTCACTCAGTGTCACATCACAGTATCCTCAGACTCCCTCAGCGTCACAGCACAGTTTCCCCACACTCACTCAGTGTCACATCACAGTGTCCCCACACTCACTCAGTGTCACATCACAGTGTCACCACACTTACTCAGTGTCACATCACAGTGTCCCCACACTTACTCAGTGTCACATCACAGTGTCCCCACACTTACTCAGTGTCACATCACAGTGTCCCTACACTCACTCACTGTCACATCACAGTATCCTCAGACTCCCTCAGCGTCACAGCACAGTGTCCCCACACTCACTCAGTGTCACATCACAGTGTCACCACACTTACTCAGTGTCACATCACAGTGTCCCCACACTCACTCACTGTCACATCACAGTGTCCCCACACTCACTCAGCAACGTATCAGTGTCCCCACACTCACTCACTGTCACATCACAGTGTCCCCACACTCACTCACTGTCACATCACAGTGTCCCCACACTCACTCAGCGATGTATCAGTGTCCCCACACTCACTCACTGTCACATCAGTGTCCCCACACACACTCACTGTCACATCACAGTGTCCCCACACTCACTCACTGTCACATCACAGTGTCCCCACACTCACTCAGTGACATATCACAATGTCCCCACACTCACTCACTGTCACATCACAGTGTCCCCCCACTCACTCACTGTCACATCACAGTGTCCCCACACTCACTCACTATCACATCAGTGTCCCCACACTCCATCACTGTCACATCACAGTGTCCCCACACTCACTCAGTGTCACATCAGTGTCCCCACACTCACTCACTGTCACATCACAGTGTCCCCACACTCACTCACTGTCACATCAGTGTCCCCACACTCACTCAGTGTCATATCAGTGTCCCCACACTCCATCACTGTCACATCACAGTGTCCCCACATTCACTCACTGTCACATCACAGTGTCCCCACACTCACTCAGTGTCATATCAGTGTCCCCACACTCCATCACTGTCACATCACAGTGTCCCCACACTTACTCAGTGTCACATCACAGTGTCCCCACACTCACTCACTGTCACATCACAGTGTCCCCACACTCACTCAGTGTCATATCAGTGTCCCCACACTCACTCACTGTCACATCACAGTGTCCCCACACTCACTCAGTGTCACATCAGTGTCCCCACTCTCCCTCACTGTCACATCACAGTGTCACCACACTCAGTGTCACATCAGTGTCCCCACTCTCCCTCACTGTCACATCACAGTGTCCCCACACTCTGTCAGTGTCACATCAGTGTCCCCACACCCCATCAGTGTCACATCAGTGACCCCACACTCCATCAGTGTCACATCAGTGTCCTCCTCCTCATGATGTTCTGAGGCACCATGTAGCTATTTCTGTACCCCACATTATTCTGTTTTTATTGTTTTCAACTTAGAGTAAATCTGGTTTAAACACAAATTTTGAGCCAGACTGTGACATGCCTACCTGCTGGGATAGGAAAACTAAAGCCCCCGGGCCTTCTTGTGGGTGACGGTGCTGCATGTCACAGCCACTGCAGTGTCCCCGTCACTGCACTCCAGGTACACTCAGGAGCTGAGGGCTGCAGGGTAAGGCCCTGCTCACACAGCCCATGCTCAGGAGCCAATTCACCGACGAGCACATCTGATTCTGTCTCTGAGGTCCATGTGAGACTTTCCTAGAAAGAAAAGATAGCAGAAACATCTTTGTGGCATCCTCAGGGTGGCTGGCAAGACGTGCACAGCACTTGCCTCCTCCGCAAAGAAGTGTCCTAAACAGCAAATACCCACCTATCAGATGGAGCTATGCGGGAGAGTGCTGGGATTCAGCAAGGAACTCCACAGAACTCGAGATGGCAGTGTATAAAAGGAAGTGGAGCAGCCAGCTGGCATGGCTCAAAGCCAGGAGGGACCTGCCTCCCATTGCAGCAATCCACATTCTCAGCATGGATGCCAGCTGTTCTGCCCACAGGAGAGCCCCAGGTGTCACTGGCCCTGAGCCTACCACAGGGATGTCCCCACATTGTCCTACAGCGGGAATAACGATGGCAGCTCAGGATGAAGGGCGCCACAGCATGGCACTGTTCTGAGAGCAGATCCCCTACTAGATTCCATGTTTCCCTGGGGCCCAGCAGCCTGTGCATGTTTACGTATGTTCCTGAGGCCCCACTGACTATTCACCCAGAGGGCTGTAGTGTTGTGACATCAGGTAGACCCAGTCATGCAGCCACAACCCCTAGTGAACCATCAGTCCAAGGATGCCCCCTTGGACATAAGTTGCTGAAGCATGTGCTCTGTAGAACCTGAGAGCTGCCTGCCCATGCTCCCCACCAAAGACAGCAACCCTGCTCCCTCTGATAATGAGACCGCTACATGCCTGCACATTCTGCCAATGACCCAAAACTGGCCCTTCTGACAGTTTTCTGTCACCATTGCTTTCACCCCCAAGCACTGCATGTGGGAAAAGACCAGCAAGCCAGGAGTCTGCTGTTACACCCACCATTAACCGTACGTGCCACTCAGGACCCAAGGACCCACAGACCTGAGAACCAGGGATGCTACTTCCAACAAACCCCCCTTTTCCAGAGGCAAAGCCACCCCATACCCATACATGTCCCCCATAGGCCTGAGGAGCAGACTTTCCCACATCCTCATCCCCAGAAAAATCACTTTACAGCCTCCCCCAAAATCTCAACCTATACTACTGAAGAATACATAGACAAGCTGAAGTCGATTAGAGCCAAAGAAATCCTGAGGAGACTACAGTACTGGGCTCACCCAGAATCAAAGCCAAACACCCTACCTAAACAACAGCATAGATACATCTGCAGGAAAAAGCCTTCTTGTGAACACATCTCCATAAAGTGGAAGAAGTGACTGTTACACTAGATGTACAGATGTCAATGTAGGGACACAAGAAATATAAAAAGGCAAAGAAATACGAAACCTCCAAACAAGCACAGTAATTCTCCAGTAACAAACTCTGAGAAAAGGAAATCTAACAAATGCCTGAAAGGGAATACAGAATAAAATGAGATACAAAGAAACATAGATGGATAATACAAAGAAATCAAAAGTCAATTCATGATTTGAATGAAAAAATATAACACAGTGGTAGATTTTACTAAAGTGAACCAAACAGAAATCTGAGAGCAGAATTGATCAATGAATGAGATTATGGGGAAGGAATCTTTAGGATATCGACAAGAATGCAGCCATTTTGGAGAAAGCAGGCAAGAAACCAGACTGCATGCTCACAACAAACTCCCCCCCACCCTCCCTGAACTCTTCAAGGCCAATCACATTTCTTCAAGGCCCCACATTATGTGGGGGACATATATGGGCCTTGAAGAATTTTTCCTGAGAAAAATACAGAACAATGACTTTCCACCTGGGCCAGCTGGCACCAGAGATAGGCCCTGGGTTTCCTTCACAGAAGGTAGTAACCCCGAGTTTACCCCTGGGTGCAAAGATCAGTCCCTCTACAGAATAACATGACCCCTCAAGAAGCCCCCTCCCACATTCCAACCACACCGAAAAGGTTAACAGAAGCCTAAAGCTGTGGGACGGGGAACCGTGTGTCAGACTACGTTCTCCTCTTTTCTTTCTAATAAAACTTCTTCTTAATCTCTGTAGAACTGACTTCCAGTCAGACTACACTCTGCTCTTTTCTTCCTCATAAAACTTCTTCTTAATCCCCAGATTGGATTCCTCTCCTTCTTGTGGACCCTCACCCCAACTCTACTTGCAAACCTCTCAAAAGTAAAAAAACAAAACAAACAAACCAAAAAAAAAAAACAAATTAAGAGCTTCACCAATAGTCTGCATGAAGCAAAATAATTTATAAACTTGAATACAGGTCCTTTAAAATAACTTACTCAGGGATAAAAATTGAAAAATGTAATAAAGGGGAAAAAAGAAGAGAAAAGAAAAAGAAAGAAAGTATATATGGCACAGGGGACAACACTAAGTGAACAAATTATGGTATTATGGGTTTTCCAAAAAGAGAAAAGACCAAAGAAAGGCATAAAAAACCTATTTACAAAAACGTTATTGAACACTTACCAAGTTTACCAAGAGATTTAGACATCCAGATGCAAAGGCCTCAGAGATCCCTATGTACAGTCCAAAAGGTCTTCTCCACAAGACATCATAGTCAAACTGTCAAAAGTTAAATAAATAAAAAATGCTACAAACAGCAAGATAAAAGCATCAGCCACTCATAACAGAAGCCCCATCAGAACTTACAGTGTTATTTCTCAGCAGGAACCTTACAGGCCAGGAGAGAAGAGGAAGCTCTATTAAAAGTGCTGGAAGAACAAGAAATAAACTACCATCCAGCAATAGTATAATTAGCAAAGTTATTTTTATAAATAAGGGAGAAATAAAGCCTTTCTAAGATTAAAAAAAAAAAAACTGAGGAAATTTATTACTACTGGACAGGCCCTGAAAGAAACGCTTAAAGGAGTTCTACATCTGGAAAAAAGATTAAAATATTGCCACTATGGAAAACTACCAAACCACAAGGATAAATGATGAGAGAAAGAAAGAAAAGAAGAATATACCAAATAATCAGAAATCAATATAATCACAGAAATAAGTGCTTATATAACCATAATAACCTTGAGTGTAAATAGGTTATACTTTCCACTTGAAAGATAGCGACTGCCTGAATGGATTAAAAAATACAACCCAACTATATTGTCTCTTAAATAAACTCAACTCTCCTGTAAAGATACATATGAATTGAAAGAAAAGAGATGGTAAAACTATTCCCTGAAGCTGGAATCAAAAGTGAGCAGGGGTAGCCATGGTTATGTCAGATAAAACAAACTTTTAAGTCAAAAACAGCAAAAAGAGACAAAGAGGCCATTACATTTAAAAGGACCAGCTCAGGAAAAGGATATATAAGTTCTATACATATGGGCACCAACCACGGGAACACCTAGATATATAAAGCCAGCGTTATCACAGCTAAAGGGGATATAGACGCCAACACAACAATAGTTGGGCTTCAAACCCAATTCTAAGCATTGGACAGATAATCCAGATGGACCATTAACAAAGAGACATTTGATTTAAACTGCACTTCAGACCAAATGGACCTCACATCATTTATAGGATATTTCATGCTTCAGCTATAGAATACGGATTTGCCGTATCACCATATGACACATTCTCCAGGATAGACCATATGCTAGGCCCCGAAACCTGCCTTGACAAATTTGAAAAAAACTAAATCATATCACATATCTCCTCAGACGACAATCACATAAAATTAAAAATAAATCGTAAGAAACATTTTTGGAAACTGTGCAAATATGTGGAACTTAAACAACATACTCCTGAATGACCACTGGATTGAGGAAGAAGTATGGAGGAAACTTTTTAAAATTCTGAAACAAATGAATATCAAAATGGAACATACCCAAACTTAAGGAATCCACCCAAAGCACTGCTCTGAGGGAAGTTCATAGCAATAAATGCTTACATCAAAAAAGTAGAAAGATTTCAAAGAAGCAACCAAGAAATGAACCTCTCATAACTAGAAAAGCAAGAATAAACCAAACCTAAAATTACTGGAAGAAAAGGAACAATAAAGATCAGAATCAACTAATAAAATAGGAACAAAAACAATAAAAAAAAAAACCCTCAATTCAAGGCATCGACAAAGCTTCTGCACAGCCAAGAATACAGTAAGTGAAGCAGGCAGACAGCCCTCAGAATGGGAGAGGATATTAGCAGGTTATGCTTCTGACAAAGGTTTGACAACCAGAATCCACAGAGAAGTTCTACTTATTAACAAAAAAAGAATAAGTAATCCCATTTCATTGTGGGCAAGGGACTTGAACAGAAGCTTCTCTGAAGAAGATAGGCACATGGCCTACAGATACATGAAAAAATGCTCATCATCTTTAATCATAAGAGAAATGCCAATCAAAACCACTTTGAGGTATCATCTAACTCCAGTTAGAGTGGCTCACATAACAAAATCCCAAAACTACAGATGTTGCTGTGGATGTGGAGAAAAGGGAACACTTCTGCGCTGCTGGTGGGAGTGCAAACTAGTACATCCCTTTTAGAAAGAAGTATGAAGAATACTCAGGGATCTAAACGTAGACCTGCCGTTTGATCCTGCAATTCCTCTACTAGGTGTATATCCAAAAGACCAAAAATCACTTTATAACAAAGATATTTGCCCCAGACTGTTCATTGCAGCTCAATTCATAATAGCCAAGTCATGGAAGGAGCCCAAGTGCCAATTGACCCATGAATGGATTAATATATTGTGGTACATGCACACCATGGAATATTATGCAGCCTTAAAAATGTGGAGACTTTACCTCTTTATGTTTATATGAATGGCATTGGAACATATCCTACTTAGTAAGGTATCTCAAGAATGGAAGAAAAAATATCCAATGTATTCAGTACTAGTATGAAACCAATTTACAATCACTCACACTTTCATATGAAGAATAGATCACAACTATGGCCCAGGATGAAGGAGGGATGGAAGGGGAGGGGGGAGGGCAGATTGAGGGAGGGTGAACGGTGGGATCACACCTATGGTGCATCATGGAAGGTTACATGTCGGATCTATTAAGTATAGAGTATATGTGTCTTAACACAATAATTAAGTAAATGAGATGAGGTATATATTAACCAGTGTGATGTAAACACTCCTAATCTATATGAAATCAGCACAATGTAACCCATAAATGCATTAATGTATACATGATCTACGTGTTTATGATTTAATAAAAAAGAAAGACAGAAAGATTGGTTTTTGCAAAAGATAAGCAATCAATTCACTACCTACAGTAAAAAAGAGAAAAGACAGAATTTTCAAATAAATAAAATCAGAAACAATAAAGAATATATTACAGCCAACCCTACAGAAACATAAAATATCACCACAGGCTACTAAACAACTCTACAGTCACAGACTGGAAAACCAAAGGAGGACGGACAAATCCCCAGAAACATACAACCTGCCACGATTAAGAAGAAACACAAAACCTGAACAGATCAATAACAAGTAATGCAATTGAATCAATAATAAAAATCCTCCCAACAAGGGAAAGTCGAGGACCAAACGGCCACACTTATGAATTCCACCAAACTCACCAAGAACGAAAACCAATCCTCAAACTGCTTCAAAGACCTGCAGATGAGGGAATTCTCCCTAACTTATTACATAATACTAAAACCAGAAAAGGAGGTAGGAAACAAGGAGAATATAGGTCAATAACCCCGAGGAACATAGACTCAAAGCTCCTCAATAAAATGCTAGCAAACCGAATCCAACAGCACGTTAAAAAATTAATGTGCCATGATCAAGGGGGATTTATCCTAAGGATTCAAGGATGGTTCAAAATACAGAGATCAGTAAATGCTGATGCCAGGAATCACATCAACAGAATGAAAAGACAGAACCCATATGACTGAATAAAACACATCTCTTCATGACAAAACTCTCAATGTATTAGGTGTAGAAGGAACACAGAACAACAATAATGGCCATAAACAACAAACCTACAGCAAACATTATACCAAGCAGGGGAAGGACAAAAACACTACTTTAAGAACTGGAATAAAAAAGGGACGCCCACTTTCATCAGCATAGTACCTGGAAGTCCTGGCCACAGTCATTAAGCAAGAGAATAAAATAAAAAGCATCCAAAGTGAAAAAGTCAGAAGGTCCCTCTTTGCAGATGATGTTTTTGTATCTCGAAAATCCTAAAGATTCCACCATAAAACTCTTAGAACTGATAATTGAATTTAATAAATTTGCTGCATGTAAAATCAACATATATAAGAATCACCAATAACAAACTATCTGAAAAAGAAGCCAAGAAGGCAACCCCATGTATGATAACTAAAAATAAAATAACATTCCTAGTTATAATTTAATCAAGCAGATGAAAGATCTCTGCAGTGAAAACTATAAAGCATGGATGAAGAAATCGAGGAGGACAACAAAATGGGAAGCTACCCACACCCTGAATTGGAAATTGGAAGTATCAGCATTGTAAAAACAGCCACACTCCTCAGAGCGATCTGCTCATTCAATGCACTATCTATCAAAATGTCAGTATCATTATTAATAGAAACAGGAAAAAAATCCTAAAATTTGTATAGTACTAAAAAAGACCCCAGGTAACTAAATTAAAACTGTGCAAAAAGAACCAAGCTAAAGGAATTACACAACCTGACTTTAAAATATACTGCAAAGCGAGAGGGGAGGGAGGAGGCTGGGAGAGGGTGCCTGGGGCAACCTCACCTAATGTGCATAATGCAGTGAGACATTTCAAACTATTAAGACTGGAGTATAAATGTCTTACCCCAACAAATAAGCAAGCAAGGAGATATTGATGTTAATCAGTAAGCGTCCCACATTGTACCTTCTAAATGCATTAATGTACACAGTTATGACTTAATAAAGGAAAAAAAACAAAATAAGATATATTATAAAAAATACTACAAAGCCACAGTAACCAAAACAGCATGGTCATGGTATATAAAGAGACACATAGACCAATGGAAAACAATAGAAAACCTAAAATAAATCCACATATTTATAGCCCTATAATTTTCAACAAAGATGCCAAAACCTACATTTTGGAAAGAGCATTCTAGTTAATAAATGATGATGGAAAATTGAATTTCCAAACTCAAAAGAATGAAATTGGACCAGTGTATCTCATTATATACAAAAATCAACACAAGATAGATTAGAGACTTAAATGTTAACAACCCAAACTATAAAATTTCTAGAAGAAAACATAGAGAAAACACTTCAAGATATTAGTTATGCAGAGATTTTATGCCTATGACTTTAAAAGCACAGGCAACAAAAACAAAGGCAGACAAAAGAGAATAAATTGAACCTAAAATCTTCTAGAGAGCAAAGAAAACACTGGACGGCATAAAGAGATACCTGCTGAGTGGGAGAAGATATTTGCAAACTACTCATCTGACAAGGGACCAGTGTCTAGAATATACTAAGAGCTCAAAGAACTCAAAAGCAAAAAACTCACAAGTAATTCCAGGAAAGAAGTATACAATCTAATTAAAGTTTTAAAAAAGAGTCTGAATAGACACTTCTCAAAGAACTACATATGGGGCAGCGCCTGTGGTTCAGTGGGTAGGGCACCAGCACCATGTACCAAGGGTAGTGGGCTCAAACTCGGCCCTGGCAACAAAAAATAGCCGGGTGTTGCAGTGGGCACCTGTAGTCCCAGCTATTTGGGAGGCTGAGGCAAGAGAATCTCCTAAGCCCAAGACCTGAAGGTTGCTAGAGCTGTGATGCCACAGCTCTCCTCGAAGGGTGGCAAAGTGAGAGTCTGTCTCTTAAAAAAAATAAATAAATATGAATGTGCAAAAAGTATATGAAAAATAGCCAACATCACTAATCATCAGGAAAATATTACCTCACCCCTTTTAGAATAGCAATTATCAAAACGAAAGCATTATCAGATGCTGGTGAGGGTGTGGAGAAAGGGGAGCCCTCCTATGTAGCAGCCCATATCGCTTATGGCTAGAGGAGTGGGAATTCTAAGTAACACCTGTATAGCTCAACAATGGAACGCCTTGGTGAAAAGGGCATAGAGAGGGATTTAGCTCTCCTAACAAACATGAGAGCTTGCAAGATGAGAGCCTTGGTGAATCAGCAGTCTCTACACCTGTGTTGTTGAGCGGCATGAGATCAGCCCTATATTAGGCTGGAGGAGAAGGCAGTCAGAAGCATGTGCATTCTATCACGGACCCGCTTACTCTGACTCTGTCTCCTTTCCTGCCTGCAGAACGCCAACATGGCGTCTCTCTGCTGAAGATCACTAAGCTCTGCTAAAGACTAAGATCTATCCATGCTAAGAAGACTGCTTTACTCTCTCTAAGACTCTCTCTCTCTCTCTCTCCAGCTAAGGTAGATAGCCCTCAGGCACCTAAGCCTGAGCGAGGTAGCTTAGCGGTCCGCATCCAGAACCTACCCAAGCCAGGCCCGAGACCTGGCCAGTCCTGGACCTTGACAAGTGGTGTCAGAAGCAGACCCTGACACTCCTATGTGGGAATGTAAATTAGTATATTATGGAAATAGTATAGCAGTTTCTCAAGAAACTAAAAACAAAACTACCATATCATCCAGCAGTCCCACCTAACGGGAATGAGTATGGTTCAACATATGTTGATTTTGCATCCTGTAACTATTAAATTCACTTATCAGTATTGAGTATCACTGCATTATGCACATGAGGTTGAGTATTTATCCACAGGGAGGAAATCAGTACTTTGAGGAGGTATCTACACTGTATATTCTATAGTTTGAATGCTTTTTGTTTCAGCTCTGATGAATCTCTTGCTGATATTTGATCCTCAGAAGGAAGATTTGGGTCATGAACACGGATCCCCCATGAAAGGCTTAGCACCATCCTTCCAGGAGTGGCTAAGTTCTCACCCTGAGTATCTCAGAGATCTAACTGTTAAAAAGAACCTGGCCCTGGTGACTCCTGTAGCTCAGCAGCTGAGCTCCAGCCACATGCACCAGGGCTGGAGGGTTCAAACCCAGCCCTGGACTGCTAAAAACAAAAAAATAGTCGGGCTTTGTGGCAGGCACCTGTAGTCCCAGCTACTCAGGAAGCTGAGGCAAGAGAATTGCCTAAGCCCTAGAGCTGGAGGTTGCTGTGAGTTGTGACACCATGGCACTCTACTGAGGGCAACAAAGTGAGACTCTGTCTCAATTAAAAAAAAAAAAAGAGCCTGCCCCCCTGCTGCCCTCTACTCTTCCTGCTCCTGCCGTGTGGCGGCTCCTCTCAGGTTCCACTGGGAGGTGAGGCCTCCTGAGTAAGCGTGGCAGGTGCCTTCATGCACAGCCTGCACAACTGTGAGCCAAATCAACTCCTCATCAATTCTCCAGCCCCAGGAGTTCCTCCACAGAACACAAATGAACAGAGACAGTATGTTTATTGCCACCCTCTTCACAATAGCCAGGATAAAGAATTAATCTAAATTCCCATCAGTGGATGAGCAGATAGGCAAACTGTGGCTTATATACACAAGGCAATACTATTCAGCCATAAAAAAAGGAATGAAATCCTGCCATTCACAGCAACACGGGTGAGCCTGGATGACGCTAATGACACTACATGACGTAAAGTAAGTCAGACACAGAAGGATAAATACCGAGTGCTCCCATTCACTTGTGGGAGCTAAAAATAGTTGAGTTCAGAGAAGTAGAAAGCAGAATTGTGGTTATTAAAGGCAGAGAGGGGTAGTGGGGGGAAAGGATCTAGACAGGTCGGTTAATGGATAGGAAATTGCAGAGACAGGAAGAATTTCTAATACCCTATAGCACGATAGAGTGGGTATAGTTAACAATTTATTTTATACTTTTCTAAAAGCTAGAAGAAGGATTTTGAGGTGATGGATATATTAATTACCCTGACTTAACTGTTACACATTTTATACATGTGCCAAAGTATCACTCTTTATCCCATAAATGGTACATTTTACACACATATCAAAATATCACTCTGTATCCCCAAATATCACTCTGTATCCCATAAATTATTAAATGTCAACAAGTTACCAGGTTAAGACTTTCCTCTAGAGGAGTGGTTCTCTCTCCACACTTCCAAACTCCACAAAAGATCTACTGGGTTTTCTCCAATAAGCTGCATGTTGAGACATACATTTGATGATGGAATTACATTTTCAAGAAAAAAAATTCATCAATCTTCTCACTTGTAATTAACCAAATAGACTTATTTGTTAATATCTCCTATCTAACTTTACACACACCCCAGTTAGAGTTTCTGGTCAGAACATAACAACCAGTATTTTCACACTCATGATAAACTTTCACCACAAAGTGAAGAAATGCAATGGTTATCTTTAATGTTGCTATTTTATTCTGACAAAAGATATAATTCTAGAATTTCTTAGAATAACTCATGTACCCTAATGGTGAAATATTGATTTCAAGTAAATGGATTTAGAAAATCATTTCCAAAGCAGAGAGTGGAGAAGTCATGTTTATGTGTCTTAAAATACCTCTGTTGCACTTAGACAGCTGAGAGGATGAGAGTGGGCCTGAGGGCTCTGGGGAGGGTCAGGAGGCTGGACTCAGGCAGGGCATGAGCCAATAATCCGACTGAAACTGGAGATTATCGCACAATGTAGGATAAGATGCAAAACTCGGTCCCAAGTGTCAGAAGTAGGGGCTGGGAGTGAATGAACCGAAGGAAAATGCAAGGTACCCCAGAAACATGGCATGAACAGTCACTGTGGGAGTGGCTGAAACGTCATAAATACTGTTTGTGCAAAAAAAAAAAAGAAAAAATATGAAGAAGCAGCATTTGTGATTTTGAAAGGAGAAGGAAATCAAGTGAACCTGAAGGGAAAAGGGATTTTTTTTTTTTTTTGAGACAGAGCCTCAAGCTCTTGCCCTGTGTCGAGTGCTGTGAAGTCATAGCTCACAGCAACCTCCAACTCCACAGCAATCTTGGGAGGCTTAAGCAATTCTCTTGCCTCAGCCTCCCAAGTACCTGGGACTACAGGCACCTGCCACAACACCCGGCTATTTTTTGGTTGTAGTTGTCATTGTTGTTTGGCAAGCGTGGGCTACAAATTCAAGCCTCAGCCACTTGAGCTACACACACCAAGCAGAGAAACGGGATTCTAATGAGGGAGACAGAAGAGTCTGTGTGGGCCCAGCACTGTCTGTTGCTGCATGGTGGGCACTGAGTGTTGTTTGGTGATGTGCACAGCACAGGGCCTGCCAAGTGCCGGCAGCACCAGTGAATATTAGAATACACAGCCATCTCTGACTCGGGAGGTGGAGGTTTGCGGATCAGAGCCCTGCAGATCACCACAGTGGCCCACAGGTAACTTCTAAAAATATGTCTAACTGTTAATAATACTAAATGAATCTTTAAAAAGTATGTCTCTTATGTCTAGTACTAAACAATTTTTTTTCTTGAAACTGGGTTCTTCTATTCAGTCAATTGTCTGTATTTTTTCCAACTGCTTTACCTGCTGGGATATTGAAAATCTAGGTCGTTTTCCTTTCTTATTTATTAGTGAACTCATTCATTCACTTATGCAACATCTCAATAGATACTTAACGATATGGTATGATAATGATAGGACCTTTCTAATTTGTGAAAGACCCTGTCTCATCCTTTGAAACTTGGGGAAGAATTCCATGGGGAAGCGCTCCCAAACTGGAGCTGAGAGGCAGCTGTGGGGTTGTCTTGCTGAACTGAAGGCTCCGATGTCTCAGCCACAATCCAGAGCTCCTCTCTGAGGGGACAGATGCATCCTCCAGTAGCTTTCACACAGAACATAGAACAATAGAAAAGCCATCAGTTCCCACCCCAGTTCTGCCACTTATGATCCTGGTGACCTTTGGAGAGTTACTCAGATTCTCCAACCCTCAGTTTTTTATGCAGCGACAGGATTGTGTGTGTTTTTTGCCAGGCTTCCCAGAAGAGGACAATCAGGGAACATGTCGCCTTGCCCTCCCAAAGACCATCTCAGCACCCAGGGAGTTTGGTTATTTCTGGAACCCCGCCCGCCCTCGGAAGGACCCACTTCCTTCCCTGCTCACATGCGTTGTTCAATCCAGACGCAGTTCCCTGAACACTCTTCCCCTGTCTCCTCACACGCACTCCGGGGCCCCCATGTGCCTTTGTGACTCAAGACTAGAAATGAGTGAAGAAAGCGGCAAAGAACCATCTAAAGTCGCATGGAAGAGGCAGCACGGACATTCCCACTGCTGTTCCCGGAAAAGCCAGACTTGAGAGACTCGGACCACACCCCTGCTCCACAGAGGGGCCGGCCACGGCCGGGTCTGACACCCTGTGAGCTGCTCCTGAGGGCCAATCCCATCCGTGGTGGGAAACTGAACAGACTTGGGGGGCAGACATCAAATCCGGCCACGTCCTGCATGGACTGAGTGATCGCATCTCCTGGGGCGACTCCTAGGAGGGAGAGCTGCACCTGCCTTCCTGGGAGAGTCACACTTGCCACGTGTGCATGGTCTCTCAAGCGTAAGGACCACCACCCTTGATGCTGGTGTTGTTTTTCAAACAAGGTTAATTTCCCTGTTCTCATGTGTCAGCTGTGCGTGCACCACCTCTGTTGCTCATTAGTTCCTGTTCATGAGTCGGGAAAGCATCATGGATCATCACTGAGTCCAGTGACTGGCCACAGCAAAAGAACCTGCTAACCCACACCTTGCTAAGAATGCAGTTTTTCCTCTAGGCGTGTACTTGAGGCAGTGGGATAATCACTTCTAATCGCATTGATTGGCTTTACTTTACTTTAAGCACTGTCAGGATCAGAGAACTAACTCTGGGGGCCCGAGCAGAAATGGCTGCCTTCCACACCTGTTCCTACACAAGCAGAAGTTCTGACACTAGGGGCTTGGCTGGCTCCAGGGGTGCGGTCTAGCCCTTAAGAAGGCAAGAGGCCAGGGGAAGCTGGATTTACATTTCAAATGATCTGTATGAAGGCCAGCGCTGAAAAATGTTCAAAACATGCTTAGAAAAGAAAACCTATTCATAGTCACACTGTCTTGGAATTGTGTTTACTGAAGGGCAAGGACTTAAAGACAGTAGGGTGGGGGCGGGGAACAGGTAGATTGCTGAAGACGGTGGAATTGTGTGAATACGTATTTCTGTGGTACTTGCATAATGCATCCAACAAGTACTTCAGGGCCTTCTCTGTGCTAAGGAATCATCTAAGCAAAGATAATGTCGATTAAAAAAACAAAAAGTAAAAACTGTTTACAACATGCTGAGATGAACCCTGGGGCAAAATATAAAATGCAATGAACTTCAGAGCACAAGAAGAAGCAGGGTCTTTCCAGCCTAGCTGGTAGAAGATGCATCTTTAAAACAATAGAAATTAGGCAGATAAAGGGAAAAGAATAATCCAGGATAATAAAATAATAAGTAAATTTTATGCAGACCCTCATGCATACACATGTGAGCACTCACACACTCACATGCATGCATGCACACTCTGAGCGTGTGCCACCCTGTGGCCCTCTCTGTCCTGGGCTGGCACAGGGCAAATTACACTGCCTCCCACCCCATGCACAGCCCACACCTCACAGCAGAGACTGTTCAGTTGTTCACCCTGTGATCTCCCACATGCCGCAGACTGTACCCACCAGAATGGAATGGTGCTTCTCATCTGACATCAACAACGGGATGTCAGCACCAACCCTTGGGGTGTGAGAAAAGTCGAATGGCTCTTCATAGCTGTCACACCTTGGAACAAAGACTCACCTGCCAGCTGACACACTCTGGTAGCTCCTGCTAATTTGACAGTGTTCCCTGGAGACCTGAGCCCCAGCATCAATATGTCATCTAAGCCAGAATCAAATCAGTTAAGGCCCCAGTCCCTGGGGTCTCCTGTACTCCATGGCACCACTGGTATCAAATACAAAGATGAAGATAACTTATTTTTTTCCTCTCTCTATTGTCAAATCTGCCCCAAATAGTCCAACAGTTTGCACCACATTTTGTGGAAACTTTAAACCAAAGAGCTTATGCCTCTCTGGGAAATCTGTAGCAGGCTAAATTTAATTTTTAGATGACATAGAATACATTTGGCCTCGGGAAAAAGAAATCAAATTGGAAAGGAGAGGGCCCCAGGGTGCCTCATGGCCCAGCCTCGAGCAGAGAGTCAGAGCAGAGGAAATGGCTACAGCTGGAACACAGTCAGAGGTTCCTGTGGCAAGATCTACATGACACAGTCTCCTCAACTCCGAAAAGAGAGACTGAGACCTGCACAAGACACCTGTACTACTCGGGAGCAGTAGAGCACTAGGGCTGAATTACAGTTGAAGAGTAAAATAGAGAGATGGAGAAATTTGTGTGAGATATTTGAGATCCAGGTGCCAACTGATCTGCAAAATCCACTCCCAAAGCAGTCCATGGCAATCGCGTTTGGACTGATGGCAAAACCTTAAACCCTAAAAACACTCAGTGTTGCCTGCCAGAACCCACTCTATCTTCTGGTAGTGAATTTGTTTTTTCCTTGGGAAATGACTTCCCTCGGTCCTACCCATGGGTGTTTGTGGATGGGTCAGACGCACTCACCGTCTGTCCTCCCACAGGGTCCAGCCTCCCTGGCCAGCCGTGATGCACCATCACCTCCCTGGCCCCAGGGGGCAGTGGAGAGTGTGTTTGTCATAGAGGCCCCAGGGAGACTCAGTTCCTGCACCTGCTTAGAGACACTGGAGGGGAGACTGGGGTTCCACTGGAGCTGCTCTGTGTGTGGAACTGAGCCTGACACTGAGAACAGCAGAAAGCACCTATCACGGGGGAAGCCAGCAACACAAGGGGAAGTAGAAACAGCAGAGAAATAGAAAGAGAGGGAGAAAGAGACACACACACACACAGAGAGAGAGAGAGAGAGAGAGAGAGCGCAACCATGTCCTGGGCCCAACTGAAGACAGTGAGATGTGCACAATTGGACTGCATATACGTATACTATGCATATACACAAAAATATGTGAAATTTTTATTTTCTTCTCAGTCCAGATTTTTTTTTAGTTCAACAGAAAAATAGTTCTTCCTATTATAGAGTGTGGTAAGGTTTTTGGTCCCCTAACCTCACCCCTGTGAACATGTGACATGACATGCAGAAGGGACTTTGCAGATGGAAGGAAGACTGCCCTGCTGCTGGCAGCAGCAGAGGGAGATTGACAGGACGGCAGCACACGCCTCAAGTCCTAGCCCTTTGGGAGGCTGAAGAGTTGGAGGCTGCAGTAGGCTACGATTTTTCCATTGTACTCCAGCCTGGGTGACAGAGTGAGACCCTATCTCTAAAGATAGAAGAAGAAAGAAGAGAGGAGGAAGAGGAAGGGGAGGAGGAGGAGGAAGACAATGATGATGAGGAGGAGCAGCTTACACAGTTAAGCCCGGTGCAATCACAGGGGCCCAAGAGCACTTCAGGAAAGCAAGGAGATAGGAGTTGTTCAGAGGAGAGGCTGCCCCCAGGGAAGGCTTGAAGCTGGTTCTGAAGTACAGCAGCCACATGCCAGGACAAGAGAGAAGCCTTTAGGAGCTTGGGCTGCCACACTGACAGCCGGCAAGGAAACTGGGACTTCAGCCCTGCAACCACGGGGCACTGTGTCCTGCCAACACTGCTTCAAGAACGGATTCTTACCTGGGCATCCAGGAGGAATCTTAGCCCTCCAGACACCTGATTTTAGCTTTGGAGACTCAGAGCCAAGGCACCAACCAACCTATCCAACTTCTTACCTACAGAGCTGTAAGTGAATACATTCTTGCTGTTTTAGCTGTTAAATATGCAGTTCTTTGTACAGCAGTAACAGAAAACGAGTATAGGAACGTGTATTGTAACACAGATTCGAAACTGCTAGTCTGCAGTGTGATCGCTTCCCTGGTGCTATATCGTTTTGCTTTGGATAAGGAACAACATAAGGAGAGAGGTTTCTAAATATGCTGGGGAAATTAGACCAGAGAGCTAATGATGAGACTGCAGCAGGAGTCCCCCAAATGGGTTTAAATAATGCACATGCTCACCCGTGCTACAGACTCGGCCACAGACGTGGGGGTCTGTGTGGAGACGGAGGCTGCCCTCTCACGTTGGAGGCCAAATGCTCCTGGTCCTGACAAACGGGCCTTCATAGTCAGAGGAGCAGATTTGCTTCCCATTCCATATACTTCTTCTCCCAAGTGTTCTCTCAGCAAAAAGAAACAGTGATCTGATGATATTTAACTCCTCAGTTTCCAATTTCGTTCCATGCCAAGTTGAACAACAGCCACTATTGCAGTGTTGATAACTCAAGCCTAGATTTTCTTGTTCAAGGACGGCTCTCTCTCCCCTGCACACTTCACAATGTGAAGACAAACTCTCGGTGCAAGCGTGATTCCTTCTGCCCCGCCGGCGCTCTCTGCAGGTCCAGGGAGCACACCACTGACCTGCGGTGGCTGTCTTGACTGGGGAAAAGAGCAGATGAAGAGGATAAGCTCCTCACATGGTCTGAAAGAGATAGAAGATCATCTTTTTCTCCTTTAGAGCTTTGGGAATGATTGAATTTCCTGTTAATTAAAAATACTGGATCTTGGGATCATTTAGCAGATTGTTAACACTTAACTTGAAAGAGGTATGGAGTTACGTAGTTCTTCAGACTTCATCACGGGGCTGAGGAAAGGCCAGGGTTTACGGAGCCGACGAATGCGAAACTTGCCTCACATGAGTGCATCTGGAACAGACCCGAGATTTGACATAAACAGTTAATCAGTTTGGTTATCAGAGTAGTGTGCGTGCTATGTCTGGGTTTATGTCTGTGCGTGGTGTGTCGTGAAACTCGAGCATCCAGATAATTGTAGAAGATGCTCTAATCAGCCAACAGGGGTGACAGAGGATTTTATTCACTGGAGTCAGAAACACATAGATTCACATCTCAGCTCTTCAACTTACAATTTATGATCTTATAAAGTCACATATGCGTACTGACCCCAGTTTCTCCTCTTAAAAATCTGATAGTCATACTGCCAGAAGGATTAAATATTTAAAGAACCTACATCTCTAAATGCTCAGTGCAAAAATAATGGAAAGAAAAGGCCTGGACTCAAGCGCATGGTGACAGGCTGAGCCATTTCTCTCAGCACCAGAACTTCAAGATACATAAGACAACCTTTGCTCCTTCCCAGAGGGAAATACCTGCCTGGGCCTCTCCCCGGCAGAGGAATGCTTTCAGACTCCCCACATTTCTCTGCATAGTAATTCTATCTTTTTGTTCTGCAGACATTTGAAAAGATTTCTGACATTTAGAGGCAGGGAAATAAAGATTGTTCTCTGAAGATAATGAGCTAGGGTGTAATTCCATTTTCACACCAGGTCCCAGAATACCAAGGTCTGGTGGCACAAGGCCTGGGGTAGGGGGATTGGTATGCAGCTCACAGGGAGAGCAGAGAGTGTCGGAGTGGGGTGGGCAGGAGGCAGAATCAAGTTAAATGCCTCTAGTCTGAAGGAATATAAGTTATTAACATTCCAATGAAAACTCCAGTGGAATTCATTTTGTGGAGCTCCATTTTCTTGACTTTTTTTTTAAATGCTTCAGGTTATCTTTTGCAAATCAACCCCACTCTTCTGGATGTCAGCCACAGGAGGCAAAAAGCAATACAGATGGTGCTGTCAACTGATTGTACAACTAGTTACTTATAAATCATACAAAATGGCTATGAGACATAGTTTACAGCCAGAACTCACCCATTTCATTATTGATGTCTTATTTCATTCATAAAAACAGAAGAGAGAGAGATGTGTCTATTCTTCTTAATTTCATTATTTTCGAACCACATTATTAAGAGCTTCTGAAAAGTCATACCAGATAAAGTAAAAAAAAAAAGTGATTTTTTTTGCAAGACTAAATAAAATGCAATAGTAAAACAATACTGTAAAAGAACTTCAGTATTAGACAAAATGTGTCTAAGTATCAATTTCATGATCTTCAAATAAAAGCTATATAAACTACCAACTCTCCATTTTCCCCCACCTCCTCCTTCTCTCTCTCTCTCTCTCTCTCTCTCTCTCATCTTGAAGACCCAGCGCCATTCAGCTAAGGTGAGAATCCAGTCCTTGTCTCATTACTACAATGGCACATTGGAGGAAGAACATTCTCAAAAAATCCAGAACTGTATTATAAGATTGACTATTAAAAGCTTTTTTCTTGGGAAAAGGCATCAATTTGCATTGATCCCAATGAATTTTTAAGCACATGATTGAATTTCTTTCTCTAAATGGAAAGGAGTGTTAAGCCTCCACTTCAGCTTTCATGGAACCACTTTTAATCATATACTATAATGCTATTAAAATAAAAGATACAGAATAAGAAATTTGTTACTCAAAAAAGAACTCATAGAATTTGCGTTCCTTTAATTATTGCTGGTGTGTATTCAACATGGGCTATTTCAAATATGTGATGCCTCTGCAAGTGTACCTTCTACCATTTCAATTAATTTAATAAGTTATGAGATATTTGAGGCCCAGAGCTATTCATTATTACTATTTATTACTATTTCAAGTAGCCAGTACTGAGTTAACTCCACAGTGTATAAAATCAGCTCTCAAATGATTTGTTGAATGTTCTACATTGTCTTTTAAATTAACTGATAGAAATAAGAAAGAGAGCAGGGTCTGAGACAGAGTTCTAAAGAATATTTCCAGGTTGATGTGATCATAAGTCAGATCTATATGGCTATTCTTATTCAGCTAATTCTAAATTCACCACCTATGTTTCTTAAAATTTTTTAAATCGAGATACACCTGATTTTTCTGACCAAGAGTTGAATCCAATATGTCAAAGAAGAAACATAGACTAAACTGATGACTGTTAAATTCATTTTCTAAGTCTCATGTTCATTTTAATAATCTATTCTAGAAAATAAGCTACAGTTTATACCTTGTTAATTCTATCTTCTTTCCATTTTTAAAGGCAGAGCCCACACTTGTTGACAGCCAGATAGCTTGTAATGATAGAACATCTTAGTCCAAGGATCACAAATGGTGCTTTGGTGGCCTCATCTAAAAGTATCCCTCCAGTTTGAAGAAGGAGCAAGACAGTAGACTAGAGACAGCTCCTTTCCAGCCACTCATGGTGAGAGAGAGAAGAGAAGCCTACAGCCACCTCTGGCTGAGGGATCCTTCTGGAGGCATCACTCCAGGGACACAATGAAGCAGTGGGAGACTCCAGTACACAACGAGGAGGTCAGGAGCTCAGGAGGACCAGCACAGAAGGCAACTGCCTGCATATGGGCAGAGGCTGGCCAGGACCACAACCAAGGACTGGAGACAAGAAGGGGCTGTCCTGAAATTATTTGTTCTTGGACTGGGCAGTGCACTGGAGCTGCTTTGGAAGGGCTTAAACAAGCAAATAAACTCAAACAGCATCTGGTGGCCAGGACTGGATAAGGGGCAGCTTGGCTACTCTCAGGGTGCTGCCATTATTAGAGGGAAGCCCAGGAGGAACAGTTCGCAGGGTCCTAGTGCACAACAAGCTCTTGTGTGCCTACTGAGATTGGGCACCCATCCTTAGGGTGAATGAACAGCTCCCACACCACCAGGTAAAGTCCCACTGTGGCCAGGAGGAGCTGTTTGTAAGGTCAAGTCATGGCTCCTAAGAAATCTGATGAGAGCTTCAGGATCCCACTCCCACAGGGACTGAAGGCTGGCAAAACAACAAACCCCTGATGGAGGGCAAATAAATAAGGAAAACAGGACTAGCTCCCCTTGGCAAAAACTTAGTGGCTTCTGGACCTCATCTTATACAACAAAACCAGCGTGTGTCTTCTCTAACTCCTAACACGAAACCATCACCTGGTGTTCAGGCAATATATATATATATATGTGTGTGTGTGTGTGTGTGTATATCATATATATATTATAAACATACACACACATACATATATATACACACATATATATTTATATTTGTTCTCTTTATCTTGTTTTCCCACATTTTTCCTTACTTTTTGTTGTAGTTGGTGTTGTTTGTTCTGCTTATTTAAGTTTGGTTGTATTTTTAGTTTTTCACATTTACTTTCCTCAATAGCAAGAGCTCCTCCATTTCTGATGCTGTTCTTCAGCCCCTTTTATTCATTCTTTTATATTTCTCTCCTTTTTTCTTTCATTTGGTAGAGATTTTCCTACTTTTTGCATCTTTTCCACATAAAATAACAAGTAAGGTATCTTTTTCCTTCAATTTATATAATTTTCTTTATCTATTATTATTATTTACTTTTCTCTGATATCCTTTATTCTATTTCACTTTGTATTCTATTTATGGAATAGAGCCACACTCTGGGGCCTGGACTGGAGCAGTGGGGGTGGGTGGTGGGTGGGTACAGCATTAGTTTGATTCAAAGAGACCATAAGCTTATGGTCTAGGGTGTCTTTATAGATTTGACCTTTGGAAAGACAGTATTGGTAGGTCCCCACAGAGACATACTACTGATTTTTTTCTATATTTGGTGGAAGTGGGGTCTTGATTTTGCTCAGGCTGGTAAGAAGTTCCTTCCATTGAGGGACCACCAGCCTGGTCCCCCACAGTCCTGGAATTGTGGGTGTGGCATCCAGGCAAACACCACCATTTTCCTGTGTCTTTCTTTCTATCCTTATTCTAGCAATTTTAAAAATTCTCTTCCTTTCACCTCTGCCCACTCTTTTTTCTTTATCATTTCTTTTCTTTCTCCCTTCTTGGTTTTTAATCTTCTCCTCCTTTTGGCCTTATACCCAAAGGCCACCTGAACACCTAAGCACAGAGATGAGGTAATTTAAAGTGAAGTCAATAGTGAGAAGGAAAAAAATAGTGGAAGAAAGAGAACAAGAAAAAGTATACACAAAGAGTAACAAACAGAAAAATTCTGGAAACATGAAAATCCAGAACACAGCAACACCTTCAAGGGATCATGAGTCAGTGACTTCAAAGGATTCCATGTATAAAGAAATAATGGAAATAACAGAAAGGTAATTTAAAATAAGGAGGACAAAAACAATAATGGGAATTAAAGAGAGTACAAAATAATCAAAAAGAAATCCAAGGATATTGCTTGTGGCTCAAAGGAGTAGGGTGCCAGTCCCATGTACCAGAGATATCAGGTTCAAACCTGCCCCGACCAAAAACTACAAAAAAGAAAAAAGGAAGAAAAAATAAAAGAAAAATAAAAAAGAAAGAAAGAAATCCAAAAGCAGAAGCAAATAATGGATGAAAGATATGAAGATATAGAATAAACAATGCAGAGTGGAAGGAATCGAAGGATACAACAAATGACCTTAAAGATGCAGCAGAGAGCATCAGTAACAGATTAGATTATGGAGAGGAAAGAATCACAGAGCTAAAGGATAAAATTCTAGAGCAGCAGTTCTCAACCTTTGGGGGTCAAACAACCTTTTCACAGGGTCACCTAAGACCATCAGAAAACACATATTTTTGCACACATGAAGTAGCAACAAAAATAATTTTATGGTTGGAGGTCACCACAACATGAGGAACTGTATTAAAGGATCATGGCATTAGGAAGGTTGAGAACCACGCTGTAGAGCTAACCCAGGCAGTTAAAGAGATAGAAAGGAAGAGAGAGAAAGCAGAATATTCACTGAAACAATTATGAGACTTCATGAAGTATTCAAATATATGGAAATATATGAATTATAGGTATCTCTGAATTGGGAGGAAGAAAATTCCAAAGGAATGGAAGCCTTACTGGAGCATATCATAAATGAAAATTTCCCAAGATTCCAACACACTCCTGTCAGGTGGATGTCAAATCTCAGTTCATCTCAATACAGAGCATCTACAAGACACATTTTAATGAACCTCTCCAAAGTCAAGATGAAAGAGAAAATTTTGTATGAAGCCAGAACTAAGTGCCTAATGACCTATGGGGCAGATCCATCAGGGTGACAGCAGACTTCTCAGATAAAACTTTCCAAGCCAGAAGAGAACTATTATCTACCATTAACCTTAAACAAAAAAATTTCCAAGCCAGAATTCTGTATTCTGCTTAACTAAGCTTCAAATTCAATGGAGCAGTAAAATCTTTTCTGATATGCAAACATTGAGGAAATTCACCACAAGCTCACCTCTACATGAAATACTCAGACATCTTCTGCAAACTGATCATCACAATGGACAACAAGCAAGATAAACACCCAGAAGTAATATAACAAAACGTAGCTCCACAATGGCACAAAGGATAAAACTAAGCAACAGATTTTCACAAAATATGATAAATAAAACTCCATCATATGTCTCAATTCTCTCAAAAAGGGTAAATGACTTGAATCCCCCACTTAAGAGGCATAGGATGGCTGACTGGATAGACATCTCAAGATATACAGTATTCATGAAACACACCTAACCTCAAAGGACAAAACAAAACACAGAGTGAAGGATGGGGAAACAATACGTCAAGCAAATGGAAATCAGAGAAAAGGAGGGATTGCAAACTTATTTTCAGGCACAAGTGGATATAAAGTAAAGAAAGTTAAGAAAGAGAAAGACAGTTGCTTCAAACTTGTCAAGGAAACAAAACAAGAAGAGGATGTTTCAACTCTAAATTTATGCATCCATCTCAAATGTGCCCAGATTTATGAAACAGACCTTAATTGATCTGAGCAATAGGATATCCTATAACACCATAATAGCTTGGAACTTTAACAGCCCTCTGACACAACTGGACATATCCTCTAAACAGAAACTAAACAAAAATACAAGGAACTTAAAGATGACCCTAGAACAATTTAGCTTAATAGACATGTACAGAACATACCATCCAAAACCTAAGGAATGTATTTTCTTCTTGTCAGTTCATGGATTATACTCCAAAATAGATCATATCTTAGGACATAAATCAAACATGAACAAAATCAAAATAATTGAAATTATACTTTGTACCTATTCAGCACACAAGGCAATAAAGGTACAACTCAATTCCAACAAAACATTTAAGCCCTACATAAAGACATAGAAACTAAACAACCTTACAATGAATGACAGTTGCAAGGAAGAGATAAAAGAAGAAAGTATTAAATACTTTGAATGTAACAATAATGAAACTCTAAGCTACCAAATCCTGTGGGATACTGAAAAAGTAATCCTAAGAGGAAAATTTATCACATTAAGTGCCAATATCTGAAAAACAGAAAGAAAGCACATCAATAACATAATAAATCATCTTGAGGAAATGGAAAAGAGTAATCCAATCCAAATGTAGCAGAAGAAAAGAAATAACCAAAATTAAATCAGAAATTTATTTACCTTCAAAAAGATAAATAAAATGGATAAACCTTTGGCCACATTAACTAGAAATGCAAAAGTAAAATCTCTAATGAACTCAATCAAAAATAAAAAAGGAGAAATAACAACAGATACCACAGAGATACAAGAGATTATTTCTGACTACTATAAAAAACTATACACCCAGAAATTTGAAATGTGGAGGAAGAAGACCAACATCTGGAATCACACTATCTCCCTAGACTTAACCAGGAAGAAATGTATCTCTTGAACAGGTCGATGTCAAGCACTGAAACTAAAGAATAACAACAGCAGCCCTGGACCAGACAGATTCACACCAGAATTTTATCAAACCTTTAAAAATGAGCTTTACTTATACTTCAGAACCTATTCCAAGATATTGAGAATGAAAGAATCTTCCCAACACATTCCATGAAGCAAACATCACCCAAAACCAGAAAAGGACCCAACCAATAAGGAGAACTACAGACCAATTTCACTAATAGATATCAATGCAAAAATACTCAGTATAATCTTAGCCAAGAGATTACAGCTACACATTAAAAAAATTATAAATCATGATCAAGGCTCCATTCCCAAGGATGCATACACAAATCCATAAAGTTAATCCGCCATATCAATATAAGCAAAAACAAAGACCAAATAATCATCTCAAGAGATGCATAAAAAGCATTTGATAAACAGCATAATTTTCTAAAAAGAATACTTGAGAAAATAGGTATAGGTGGCACATTTCTTAAGCTGATTAAAGCCGTCTATGACAAACCCATTGCTAACATCATACTGAATGGAGTCAAACTGAATGTTTTTCTGCTTAGAACTGGAACCAGACAAGGATGTCCACTATCACCACTAGTTCACTACTATTCAACATTGTGCTGGAAGTTGTAGCCAATGCAATCAGGCAAGAGCAGAGTACAAAGGGAATGCAAATGGGGGCAGAGGAGAATATGAGTTATGATCTTATAAAATACCTGAAACTCAACCACAGCACTCCTGGAAGTGATCAATAAATATAGTAACGTCTCAGGACATACAGTTAATGTCCTCAAATCTGTAGGCTCTGTATATGTGAATAACAGCCAAGTTGAGAAGCAAATCAAGGACACAATTCCCATCACCATAGCTTCAAAGAAAATGAAATACTTAGGAATACACCTAACAAAAGAGGTGAAAGATCTTTTCAAATAGAATTATGAAACTCTAAGAAAATAAATTGCAAAAGACACTAACAAATGGAAGAACATACCATGCTCTTGGTTGGGAAGAATCAACATTGTCAAAATGCTTATACCTAGATCAATCGATTGGAAGGTCAAGAAATGTCTAGCAAGTGGGCTGAGTAGAGCTTCAGGCTCCCACCCCTGTCAGACTTGAAGGCAAAGAAATCACAAAAACAACACCACATCTCCTTGGCAAGACAGAAACTTCCATTCTTCATCTTATACAACTGTTATCAGCGTTGTGATTAGTATCACATAACCCAGAAGATTAACTATAGCCTAGGCAACATTCAGCAAGATATATCTGCACAGTTTCTTTTTTCATCTAAATTTTTTTTCAACTGTTACCCCCTAGAATTTTCTTTGTCTTTTTATTCTTCATCTTTTTTGTGTAATTCCAATTATTCATTGTTTTCTTCTTTAATAATAAGGGCTTAATTTTTGCTAGTTTTTCTGCCCATGCTATTCATTCCCCCCCCCATTTTATCCCCTAAGGTTTCTTGTTTGTTTTTGGTTTGACTTTATAGTATTTTTGTTTTTCTTCTGCATTTGGTAGAGAAGGGGTCTTATGTCTGCTCAGGCTGGCAAAGCACTACAGATGTCAAAGAATGCACCCAACCCACTCCTGACAGGACTGAGATTTGTGGATATGGGTCAGAGTATCCTGCTGTACAACACTATTACTCCTGTCTCTCTCATTCTGTCCCTCTCTTCTTGTCCCTAGTCTTCCCTTTTACTCCTCCCCTTTCCTTTGTCTTTTCTCTTTTTAAAATTTTTTATCCCTTCTTGGTCTTCACTCTTCTCTTCCTTTTAGTCCTTTACCAAAAGCACACTTCAGCTCCTTAGGTCAGAGGCATAAGAACTTAAAAAGCAGGAGGAAGTATGAGAAAGAAACAGCAGAAAAATCCTGGCAACATAAAAAAACAGCCTAAGGCTCACAGATTAAATAAAAAACCAAAAGCCATCCATTTTATGGCTTCAGGAAATACACTTAGCCTTGAAGGAAAAGGTAAAATTCAGAGTTAAGGGAAGGAAAACAATTTTTCAGGCAAATGGAAATCAGAAGAAAAGAGGAATTGCACTCTTACTTTCTGATCCAAGTTGATTTAAAGCAACTAAAGTCAAAAAAGACAAAGATGGACACTTCAAATTGGTCAAGGGAATAATACAACAAGAAGACATTTCAATTATAAATATTTATACATCCAACTTAAATTCTAATGGATTTTTGAAACAGAGCTTAATTAGTCTGAGCAATATGATATCACATAACACCATAATATTGGGGGACTTTAACATTCTTCTTACAGAGCTGGAGAGATCCTCTAAACAGAAACTCTAAAGAAAGATACAGGGACTTAAATGTGACCCTAGAACAACTGTGCTTGATAGACATATGCAGAACACTCCATCCCAAAGCTAAAGAATATACGTTCCTCTCATTGGTGTATGGAACATTCTCCAAAGTAGATCATATTTTAGGACACAAATCAAACCTTGATAAAATCAAAAGAATTGAAATCTTACTTTGTATCTTTTCACACCACAAGGCAATAAAGGTGGAACTCAACTTCAACAAAACTTGTTATCCTTGCACAAAGGCATGAAAATTAAATAACCTTACCCTGAATGAGTTGGGTCAAGGAAGAGATAAAAAAGGAAATCATTAACTTCCTTAAGCAAACAACAAAGGCACAAGCTACCAAAACCTGTGGGACACTTCAAAAGCAGTCTAAGACAGAAATTTATCACATGAGATGCCTATGTCCGATAAACTGAGAGCACATCAGTATCCTAATGAATCATCTTAAAGAAAAGGAAAAGGAAGAGCAATCCAATCCCAAGCCTATCAAAAGAAAAGAGATAACCAAAATTAAATCAGAAACAAGTGAAATTGAAAATGAAAGAATCATTCAGAAAATTAAAGAAACTAAAAGTTTGTTTTCTGAAAAGATAAATAAAATCAATTAACCATTGGTCATATTAACCAGAAATAGAAAAGTAAAATCTTTAATCACTTCAATTAAAAAATCAAAAGGGAGAAATAACAACTTATACCACAGATATAAAAGAGAGTATTTCCCAAAAACTTATGACCAGAAATTTGACAATGTGGAGGAAATAGACCAATACCTGGAATTACACAATTTTCCTTGACATAACCACATAAAATAGATTTCTAGAACAGGCCAGTATCAAGCACTGAGATTGCAGAAAAAATAAAAATGCTTCCAACAAATAAAAGCCCAGAAACATGGCTTTGCAACAGAATTCTATCACACCTTCAAAGATGAGCTTGTACCTACACTGCAGAACCTATTCCAAAACCTTGAGAAGGAAGGAACCTTCCCCTAAGACGTTCTGTGAAGTAAATATCACCTTGATTCCAAAACCAGGGAACGACCCAAATAAAAAGCAAAACCTGAGACCAATTCCACTAATGAATATCAATGCAAAATTACTCAACAAAATCTTAGCTAATAGTTTGTAGTTACTCATTAAAAACATTGTGCATCACAATTAAGTAGGTTTCATCCAAGAGATGCAAGGTTGGTTCAACATATGCAAATCTATAAACGTAATTCACCATATCAAGAGAAGGAAAAACAAGGACCACATGGTCCTCTCAATAGATGCAGAAAAAGCATTTGATAAAATCCAGCATCCTTTCCTAATTAGAACACTTAAGAAAATAGGCATAGGTGGCACATTTCTTTGGCTGATGCAAGCCGTCTATGGCAAAATCACAGCTGACATCATATTGACAGCTTTTCCCCTTAAAACTGGAACCAGACTAGGATGTCCACTTTGTCACTATTGTTCAACATACTTACGGAAGTTGTAGCCAATACAATTAGACAAGAGGAGAGTACAAAGGGAATCCAAATGGGGACAGAGTAGGGCAAGCTCTTACTCTTTGTGAGATATGATCTTATACTTAGAAAACCCCAAAGACTCAACCATAAAACTCCTGGAAGTTATCAGGAAATACAGTAATGTTTCAGGGTATAAAAGCAATGTCCAAAATCAGTAGCCTTTTTATACGCCAATAACAGCCAAGTTGAGAAACACAGTAGCTTTAAAGAAAATAAAATACTTTGGAATATACCTAACAAGAGAGGTAAAAGATGTTTTCAAAGTGAATTATGAAACCCTAAGAAAAGTAATTGCAGAATACACTAACAAATAGAAGAATATACCATGTTCTAGGTCAGGAAGAATCAATATTGTCAAAATGTCTATTCTACAGATTCAATGCAATCCCCATTAAAATACCAACATCATATTTTGAAGAATTGGAAAAATAGTACTTTGTTTTATATGGAGCCAGAAAAAAACCCATACAGCTCAGGTTATTCTTAGTGATAAAAAGCCAGAGGCATCACCCTACCAGACTTCAGGCTGTATTACAAGTCCACAGTAATAAAAACAGCATGGTATTGGCACAAAAATAGAGATAGGGACATATGGAACAGAATAGAAACCAAGAGATGAAACCAGTCTCTACTTGCCATCTGATGTTTGATAAACCAAACACAAGCATACAGCGGGGAAAAGAATCCCTGTTCAACAAATGGTGCTGGGATACCACATGGGTAGCCACATGTAAAGGACTGAAACTTGACTCACACCTTTCACCCCTTACAAACATTGACTTAAGTGGGTAGGAAATGCCAATGTGTAATGCATGAAATGATTAAAATCTCAGAATAAAATCTCTAGAAAACCCTTGATGTAGTTGGACTTGGGAAAGATTTTATGACAAAGACTTCAGTGGCCATCACAACAACAGAAATTAACAAATGGGACTTAATTAACCTGAAAGGCTTCTGCACGGCTAAGGACACAACAAGTAAAGCAAAAACACAACCTCCAGAATGAGAAAACATATTTGCAGGGTGTGACTCTGACAAGGGGTTGATAATGAGAATCTACCAAGAATTCAAATTAATGAGAAAAAAAAGAGTAAATACTACCATCTACCTCTGGGCAGGGTATGAAGAGAACCTTCTCTGATGCAGACGGACATGGCGAGCAAACACTTGGAAAAATGCTCATTGTTCCTGATAACGTGAGAAATGCAAATAAAAACCACCCTGAGATACAGAGAATTGCCCACACCACAAAGTCCCAGTGTCGCCGATAGTGGCGCAGATGTGGAGAGAAAACACTTTTACACTGCTGGTGGGACTGCAAACTAAGTCAGCCTCTTTGGAAGGAAGTATGGAGAATCCTCGGAGAACTCAAATTAGACCTCCCATTTGATCCACCAATCCCAATGCCAAAAGTCACTTTATCATAAGGACATTTGCACTAGACTGTTTTTCACAGCTTAATTCACAATTGTCAAGATATGGAAACAATCTAAATGACCATCAGCCCGGGAACGGATTAACAAGCTGTGGTATATGTATACCATGGAATACTATTCAGCCATAAGATAAGATGGAGACTTTACATCTTTTGTATTAACCTGGAAGGAGTTGAAACACATTCTTCTTAGTAAAGTATCACAAGTATCCAATGCACTCAATACTAATATGCAGCCAGTAGGCTGTATAATAATACCCACATAAGAGAAAAAATCAATTTAATTCAAATCGGGGGGTGTGGGGACGAGGGAGGGCGTGGGGGAGGAGGGAGGGAATTGTGCTCCCCAGGTTAGGGTACATGGCACTCTTCCTGGGTGTAGGCACAACTACAAGAGGGACTCTACCCAACAAATGCAAATGCTGTAACCTAGTTGTTTGTGCCCTTATGCTAACCTGACATTTTTTTTAAAAGATAGAAAAACATAAATAAAAGTATCCCATCCCACCTGTGAAACTATTAGAACCAGGAACCAAAACTTCATAGAGCAGCAGCAGCACCGCCTTTCCAGGATTCAGGTCCGTCTCCTGTGGGACCAGGTAGGATCATCATGAGGATGGAGATGTCCGTGGCGCGTCTTCAACACAAGGAGGCCCAGAGCTGCAGAGCGCACTGCCCTCCCCACACAGCATCACCTCAGTGGAGGTGGCCACTTGCAGCTGGTCTCCTGGTCCTTTCCCTCAAGCCCACAGATCCCATTAACGTGTAACATGGTCAGGCCGTGGGCCCCGGGTGGCTTCTCCAGTTCTCTCCTCTGTTCACACCTCGACCTTTCCTCCTTTGCCTTTGTTTGTTTGCTTTCTGGGTTTGCATCACAGGCACTGAGCTCACTCAGGAGATGTCATTTCTCATCACTTGAGAAAATCTTTTTGTGTTGCTACAACATCCACCCATGCATTTGAACAATAGAGTTTGGTTCTTATTACAAGAAGATCAATTCTAAATGTCTTTCCTCCTACTTCAAAGGCAACTTCACATCATGTGAAACCTGTGTATGTACAGAGCTCTTTGAGGGGATTCTCCTGCTTCAGTGCCACAACAACCTGCTTGGGTAGATGACACTATTGCCTCCTAAGAAAGCTCAAGCTCATGGACATTCCAAGGAAATTCTCTGAGTTGAAGAGTCTGGCTTTAGTTTCTGGCCTGGCTAACCTTGATGCTGGATCTTGATATTTTATCAGATTTCTGTCATCTGCCTGAATATTTAAATGCCATTTTCAAGAGCGAATTCACTGGGGCTTAATGACACCCTAAGGAAGTATAAGGAATTCTGAACTGAAGAGAACCTGGTTCTAAACTTGACTTTTCCATTGATCTGCTATGAATTGGATAAGTCAGTCTTCATTGCTATGCCTTAAGTTTCTCATCTGCAAAGGAATGTTGAACTAAGTGACCATTGTAAAATTCATAATTAAAAGTGTACCTATCTATCTACAATTTTATTTATTTTTTCAATGTTTTCTGTGTTGCTTTTCACTTTGACACAGGAAGAAAACTTGTTTTCAAATCACAGTTCAGATTACCAGATATTTAAGCAAGTTTGTCCTCCGTTCTATTCTATCTCAGGCCTCTTCTCCTTCCATCCTTCAAGACTCACATAACTGAATGTGCAGGCCCACAAGGATACACTTTCCAACTCACACACACACAGATGCACCTGCACACTCACAGACTTACCTTCACAATCACACAGATATACAGATACACCTGCACACTCACACAGACTCACCTGCACACTCACACACACAGATGCACCCGCACACTCACACACAGACTCACCTTCACAATCACATACACAGACACACACACAGATGCATCTGCACACTCACACGCAGACTCACCTTCACACTCTCACACAGACTCACCTGCACACTCACACACACACAGATGCACCTGCCCCCTTGTAAGAGCATGTGACACACACAGCAGTCCTCAGGGTCCTAAGTCACACCATCACTGTCAGTGGGCTCTTTGCTGGCCTTTTCTACCTCTTTGAAAAGGGGAAAAAGAAGGAGGTGTGTGAGAGAGAGGAAGAAAAGAGGCTGTGTGCAAGCCTGTGGCCCTGTCTCCTGAAAATCCCTGTCCTGATTTCACATCCTATCCCCTTGTGACTCTGACTCCTTAGATTCAGCTGCAAGGGCTGGCAGAACTGCTCTTAGCCATCTGAGTGAGGAATGAGCCCTTCGATACTCACTTATAAGTAATGTTTATATTTATTAAACTAACGTAATGGCACTTGAGCAAAAGCTTCCAGCATATTTACCATTAGCTTTCATCCCCAGCCTCAAATTTGGGAACTGAAATTTGGGACTATTCAAGAGATCAGAGAGAATTTTTAAGAAAATACCACAAAATCAGAGAATAGGAAGAACAGCTAGGTGCTTTGAATGAAAGCCGTGATCATCATGCACAAGCCAGCTCCTGGCCCGCACCTGCAGCACAGCACCCCAGCACCCTGCTCGAACTCACCCTGTCCTGCCTCAACACACACAAGGGACGACTTCTCTGCTCAGAACTCTCGTCTCTGGGCTCATCCTCTGTGTCCATCATTCCAAGGCTGAGCCTGTCTCCCTGGTAACCATGGCCATGCCTAGCACATGGCTGGGATGGGCGAGCACCACTACACGGTGGTGAAACTCCTGGACCATCCTGTGTCTGTTCAGCATGAAGTGAGGCCTTGAGAGGTCCTCTGACAGCTGTGTGACACTGGGACGGGAGCGCCTTCTGACAGCCCAGCTGATGCCACCCTGTGGCACATGCCCTCGCTCAGTACTTCCCTGATCTGGCTTTTTTATAGTATGATTTGTGTTTTTCTGTTAGACTGGTTATAATTAAACAGTTATTTATTTTCAAAGTCTGGGTTATAATGGACTCCGATTCTGGGTCCTAACACAAGCCTTGTAATCACCACTTCTCAAGATGTCTGCAATTACATCATGACTGCCAAGAAATTCTCAATTAAAATTTAAGGCACAACTAAAGGATTTGAATGAAGGACAATGAGAAGTTCCATTACGACAAGGATGAGTCTCACCCTCCTGTTGCACTCAGCCACAAGTACATCACCGGGAGCAGAGCTGAGTCCAGAAGGCATTCAAGTCACATGGCGCTCCGTGGACACTCCTCTGATCCACAGAAGTATGGAGGTCCCCAGGGAAGTGGTCATTTGCTGGACACCACACTGTCAGGCCATGGCACAAATGTGACCAAAAAACAGGTTTCCTATTTTCCAAGTTAGTGTAAGTTTCATTAAAAAACAACAATTTCCAGATGGATGAAGGCTCTAAGCAAGTGAAGGGTTTGTGGGCTCCTGGTTCTTTCCTGTGAGCGGTTGTGTGCTCATGTCCCAACTTGCAGTGACACCAGCTTTGGGGCATTGAACTGTGGGCCTATTCAAGAGATCAGAGAGAATTTGTTCTCTTGGCCATGGCCTGGGCCAGCCCCGGGCTCTCTGCCAGCCTCCGCCTCACAGGTCCCTTGTACACTCCACTGACACGTCTGCCCTGGGCCATTCCATCCTGCCCAGCCCCTTCTAGCTCCCGACTCACTGCCACTGCGTTCAGTAACATCAAACTCCAGTGGAGAAATTTGGTCCTTACCTTACTTCATTTATTTAAATGTGTTTGAAGCATCTAGTCTGTGCCACACACTCTGCTACACTCTTTATCCATGGTAACTTGCTTGGACCCCGTCACAGTTCTTCACAATAGGTATGATTTTTATCAGCCCCATGTAATCAGTGATGGTCTGATAAAAACTGCCCCACAGCTAAATAAATGTGTGATTCAGACTAAATAAACCCCCTGTCTCTGGCCTTGGGACATTGGGGGGCATGGCAAGGGAGGACGGTGGGGGAGCTGCCCTCTCCTCTCCTGGCTTTGCAAATACCTCATCAGCCTCCTTTTCGGACCTCTCACCAGCAGCAGCTCCTGCAGACAGAGCTTCCAGGATCCCCTCCCACAGCTCCCTCCCCACTCTGCCTGCTCAGACCTCTGCTGCGATTGGGGGTCTGGTACTTTGGTGGCTGTTCATACATCATTGCTTCCAAATCTGTTTCCAGTGTGGACTTCTTACCTGGAGTCCACACACAAGCACAGCTTTCCCTCCCTGTGGAAAACTCAGACTCATACTTTAAAATCTGAGCTCTGACTTCACCCTTAAAAATCTCTGCTTCTTAGAGTTGTTTCTCTCAGTAAAAGTGTTGCTGTCCACACACGGCCCAGTCAGCAGCCTGGCGGTTTCCCTGGAGTCTGGCACATCCTATAACTACCCAATCCAATGATTCTGCTTTCCAAATTTCACTTGTTTTTATTTATTTTTCATTCCCTCATCTCTACTCCAGTTCAGAATGAAGTAACTTCTCAGGACACTAGCACAATGCCCTCCCAGCCTGTGTTCCTGGCACCAGCTCTGCCCACATCCAACCTTCCTCTACATACATACAATTATTTACAAAATGGGTCAGACATGTTCTCCCTTTGTTAAACATCCTTCATGTTTTTTGTTTGTTTGTTTGTTTGTTTGCCGTTTGTTTGTTTGTTGGCCGGGGCTGGGTTTGAAGCCACCACCTCCAGCATATGGGGCCGGCACCCTACACCTCTGAGCCACAGATGCCACCTATCCTTCATGTTTCTTCAAAGTTCTCTGGACACAGATGAAATGAGCCATGTACACGAATGTACAAGGCTTTTCATGATCTGGCTCCAATTTGACTTCTCAAACTTTCTCCATATTTCTCTCTGCCACCAACAAAACACATACTTTAGCTGAATGAGTCTCACCTGAGGGTCCGAGGTAGAGCAGCCCCTAGCCCGTGCCCAACCCCAAGGCCCTGCCTTTCACAGGTGAGCCTCCCACCTCTCAGATTTACACACACACAGCATTGCTTGCAGTCGGCCCTGGACTCTTCAAGATTGGATTAGGTTCCACCAGCATACGCCCCCTTACACCTCAGATGCTCCCCAGTTACACAAAGAAACGTAGCTACAGGCACTGTGATATTTTCCCACCAGCGGTTGAGTTTCACTTCTTTGGTATGATACAAATATACCAAGGGTGGAGGGTTCAAACATGGCCCCAGCCAAACTGTAACCAAAAAATAGCCAGGTGTTGTGGTGGGCGCCTGTAGTCCCAGCTACTCAGGAGGCTGAGGCAAGAGAATTGCTTAAGCCCAGGAGTTGGAGGTTGCTGTGAGCTGTGTGATGCCATGGCACTCTACCAAGGGCGATAAAGTAAGACTCTGTCTCTACAAAAAAAAGAAATTATCTCTTAAATGATAAAGTGAATGCAATAACTGGGCGTGTGGTGGGTCCCTATAGTCCCAGCTCCTTAGGAGGCTGAAGCAAGACAATCACTTAAGCCCAAGAGTTTGACATTGCTGTGAGCTATGACACCATGGCGCTCTACCAAGAGCAACATAGTGAGACTCAGTCTCAAAAAAATTTTTAAAAATGCATTTTTATAATTTTTACTAATTTTGCATCTTTAATTTTAATTTTGAAGGATATTCCATTCCCCCAAATTCACTTTTTCTGCTAATTTACCTTTTTAAAGTACATGTTGCATACTTCTTAACATAGCAGTACACTTTTTAAAGAGAAATATAAAAGTCATAGCACTAAATTTTAATTTTACTTTACAAAAACCACATTGCTAGAATAAAAAAAGAAAAAATGTATTCAGTATTCAACATGCTGCAGCATTTCTGAAGTGAATATATTTAGCACGCGGTATTGTGGCGTCTTTAACTCATGATTGAATTTTTCTGTGTAGGTGGAATTTTTTTAAATCAAAATTATTCTCAGCACAAGATTATTTTTTTCCCTAGTAATGAACCAGATTCTGTAAGGGCTTAAAGCTCTCTTTGGCTGTGAATGATGCATCTTTGGGAACTATTTGGCATTGAAACTGTTTGGTTCAGCCTGCAGTGATTCTTCTTTCATGACTCTCCAGAAGCTGCGGTGTTACTTGGAACCTCTGTGGGCGCAGAGAATCACAGCTCTGTCATTCTTCAAAGATGTTTGTGTCATGACAGTTTGATTCTTGAGACCTGCTCAAGGGTAAGACTGTCTGATTTTTATTTTTATTTGAAAAGTAATTTAGCTATATTATGTGCTTAGGTTTTTTATTTTTTCGAGTAGAGAACAATCTCTCAAACTTATTTTACTATTTCTTTCCTCATCATTTACCTTTATTTTGGGGAAAATCTTGTATAGAAGAAAATGTAATGAAAATGAGAGCTCAGACATATCTTGGACAAACTGAGTTCAAATCTTCTAGATAAATACGTAGAATTGGCGTGACTGGCCCAGATGGCAACTCTGTTGCACAGCCTGGTGACTGGAGTGAATAGCAATGTATTATACATTTTGAAATAGGTAAAAGAATAAATTCCAAAGGTTCTCTCACTACAAAATAAAAGTGTTTTAGGTGAGGAACATGTTAATTAGCTTGTTTTTATTACATTGTATTCACAAATCATAACTTTAATGTGTACCCCACAAAGATATATAATTATATTATCAATTTATAATACATATTTTAAAAATAATTTTAAAATAAAATAAATGGAAAATAATAATTTTGAAATTTTATAATAAAATTTTATTATATGTTGAAATAAAAGCATTCATGTCTTTTCCTTCTCAAAAATGCTGATAGAGATTTTAAGCTCACTAAAACCAAAGTCTTCAAATATTAAATCCTCGGTGGAGGTGCTTCAGTTCAAATATATACTTAGTATCATCAATTTCATGTACTGTTAATTTTCCCTCCTTGGAAGATTAGAGACTAGTTACATTTTCTGCTTCGACTAATGGAAAATATTGTGCTCTTTTAAAAGAAAAGGAATGCAAGACCATTTCTAAAAGCAAATACATGATTCATATCAGCATTCCTACTGTGAAAAAATGTTAATGTTAAAAGAATCAAAGAGCTACTAAGTCATGCAAAGTTATGGAATCAGATTTCAGAGCAGACGCAAACCAAGAGTGGGGCCCACGTGTCTGCTGTGCAGGTGAGGAGCGGAGCTCTCCTGAGGACCCACCAGCGAAACCGTGACAGATGCCGACGGGTGTGGGAGAGAAGGGGCCAGCCACCCCCCACGCCTGTCCACTACGCAGAGGCAGGGTCCTGGCACCAGTTCAGTCTCTGACACAGAGGAGTAATGCTGGTAGTGGTGTAAGAAGGATTGCGGTTGATGAGTCATTATGAAATGATAGAAAAAGATTATCCAAAATCAGAAGAAAACAGAAGAAAAATACCAGATGTGGAGGGTGTGGATGGTAGAGGTTTAAGGTGATGTACGGTGTGTGTGTTGTGTGTGTGATGTGTGCAGCAGTGTGCATGTTGTGTGTGGTGTATGTGTGGTATGTGTGGCAGTGTGTGGAGTGTGTGTGGGAGGTGTGCTTTGTGTGTGTGGTATGTGTGGGAGTGTATGCAGTGTGTGTGTGTTGGGTGTGGCAGTGTGTGTGGCAGGATGTGAAGTAAGTGTGTTGTGTGTATGGCAGTGCGTGTAGCACATGTGTGGTATGTGTAGAGTGTCTGTGGAGTGTGTGTTGTGTGTATGGTGTGTGTAGAGTGTGTTTGGAGTGTGTGTGTGTTGTATGGTGGTGTTTGGAGTGTGTGTGTTGTGTGGCAGTGTGTGGAGTGTGTGTGTTGTGTGTGGCAGTGTGTGTGTTGTTTGTGTAGTGTGTGTAGTGTGTGTGGCGGTGTGTGTGGTGTGTGTGTGTAGTGTGTGTGCGCTGTGTGGAGTGTGTGTGGCAGGGTGTGTGGAGTGTGTTGTGTGTGTTTTTTGTGTGGTGTGTGTAGTGTGTGTTGTGTGTGGTGGTGTGTGTACTGGTGTGTGGAGTGTGTGTGGCGTGTGTGTTGCTTGTGTGGAGTGTGTTATATGTGTTGTTTGTGTATTCTGTGGAGTGTGTGTGTTGTATGTTGTGTATACTGCGTGGTAGTGTGTGTTGTGTGTGGTGCTATGTGTTGTGTGTGTGGTGTGTGGAGTGTGTGTGGTCTGAGTGGCAGTGTATGGAATGTATGTGTGGTGTATGTGGAGTGTGTGTGTTGTGTGTGGCGGTGTGTGGAGTGCAGTGTGTGGAGTGTGTGTGCTGTGTGTGTAGCGTATATGTGGTGTGTGTGGCAGTGTGTGGTGTGTGTGGTGTGTGTATGTTGTGTGTTCGGTGTGTGTGTTGTGTGTATGCTGTGTGTTTCGTGTGTGTGGAGTGTATGTGTGGTGTGTGTGGAGTGTGGCAGTGTGTGTCATGTGTGGCAGTGTGTGTTGTGTATGTTTGGTGTGTGGTGTGTGTGCGGAATGTTGTGTTGCGTGTGTGGCAGTGTGTGGTGTGTGTCTATGCTGTGTGTGGTGTGTGTTGTGTGTATGGCAGTGTGTGGAGTGTGTGTGGTATGTGTGGTGGTGTGTTTTGAGTTTGGTATGTGTGGAATATGTGTGTTGTGTGTGTGGTGCGTGTGGCAGTGTGTGTGGCAGTGTGTATGGCAGTGTGTGGAGTGTGTGGCGGTGTGTGTTATGTGTGTGGTGGTGTGTGTTATGTGTGTGGTATGTGCGGCTCTGTGTGGAGTATGTTTGTGGTGTGTGGAGTGTGTGTTGTGTGTAGCGATGTGTGTGTTATGTGTGTGGCAGTTTGGAGAATGTGTGTGCAGTGTGCGTGAAGTGTGTGGTGGTGTATGGAGTGTGTGATGTGGAGTGTGATATATGATATGTGTGTGGTAGGTATGTAAGGAATGTATGATCTGTGTGGTGTGTGTTTTTTCTACATGTAGTGTGTAAATTTGTATATGTGTGTAGGAGATGTGTGATGTGGTGCATGTGTGCTTTGTGTGTGGTGTGTGGGTGACATATGGAGTGTGATTATGATGTATTATAACATGTGATATGTGCTGTTTCTGGCGTGTGTGTGTGACGTATCATGTATGTGACACCGTGTGTCTGAGTGGGGTGTGTGTGTGTGACGTATCATGTATGTGACGCCGTGTGTCTGAGTGGGGGGTGTGTGTGTGTGTGATGTATCATGTATGTGACGCCATGTGTCTGCATGGGGTGTGTGTGTGTGTGACGTATCATGTATGTGACGCCGTGTGTCTGCGTGGGGTGTGTGTGTGTGTGACGTATCATGTATGTGATGCCGCATGTCTGAGTGGGGTGTGTGTGTGGGTGACATATCATATATGTGACGCCATGTGTCTGAGTGGGGTATGCGTGTGTGAGACGTATCATGGATGTGATGCCGTGTGTCTGTGTGGGGTTTGTATGTGTGTGACGTATCATGTATGTGATGCCGCGTGTCTGAGTGGGGTGTGTGTGTATCTTCTTAGATGCTTCAGTTCATCCTGGTGTGGTTTTGTTCATCTATCTGATGTTTCTTGGGGACTAAACCCATGTAAACACACAAAATTCACATTATCTTTAAATGTTCCCCTAACAAATCCATTGGGTTGGGAAAAATTCAAGTTTTTAAAACCAGCATGATAAAGAAACAACTGTACTGACTACCTAAAGAGGATCACTTCAAATTGGAAAAAAATAAAAAAGATTCTATTAGCCAGAAATGTAGCATAACCCCAAATGCATACATTTCAAGATAAGAACTGATCTACAAGGAGAAACAGAAGAAATTGCTGTGGGTGACATTAACATGCCTCTCGCAGTACTTGATTTCAAACAAGGAGGCAGGAAGTAAGAGTAGAAAATTTTGAATCAACACGGTTATATGCTATCGTCAAAAACTATAAAACATGACAGACAACTGAAGGATGCACTGTCTTTACACGAATACACAGATTATTTAGGCAAATTAACCTGATAAAACAGGACTATAAAACAACCCTCAAAAATTTTGAAGAGTAGAGATTATAAAAAGCCTATTCTTTTCTGATAATGCAACTAATTGTGCTATTAAATAGATGATATTAATATTCTAAAGTCTAACTTAAATGGATATTTCTCCAACTTGATGAAAATTCTAAAATTGTAAATGACATTATCAATAAGGAGCTGCAAGGTAAAATATTAAACATAAAAAGAAAACTGACACACCAAGCTAGAGGCGGAATAAATTTGTGTTTTTGCTGTAGAAAACATTACAAAACAGTTGTGATGTGAAGAGGCAGTTTAGGAGTATGCAGCCAAAAAAGAAAAAAAATTACTATAGAGCATATTATAGTTCTTCATTTTATGACGTTTATGGCATTATCAGCTTCTAAAAATTAGTAATTTGTTGTTTCCTTTCTTTAAGGAGATAGTCAACTATGGAAGTTCTAGTCTCACTGGTCAACACTAATAAGACTTTAATTTTTTTATCAAATATTAAATTAAAATTCCACATTGCTCTATTTCTAGCATATCTAATTGCTCTGACATAATATTAGAAAAACCGTAATGGTGCTATCTGCATGAAATATTTTGAATATCTTGCATCCATCTGAGTCTATTTAAAGTGTCTACCGTGAACAGAATATACTCACAACATGTTTTCTGTACCTATCCTGAAAATTCTTGCCTTTTCATTGAAATCCGTTACAATCAATGAAATTACTGGTTTGTTTGGTTTCTGTCATCATCTTGCTATTGGTTTTCTAAATTTTTCATCTGCCTTTTTCTCTGTTCCGTCATCCCACTCTCTTGGTTAAGTGAGTTAATTTAATTTTCAATTTTAAAGCCTGCATAGGTTTTTCAGCTACCATCTTTACACACATTTTTTGAACTTTTGAGCATTATTATAACATATATATATAATGTTTTACTTAGTGGAGATCACTTAAACTTAGTCATGGTACTGTGACTGTAAAGGTAACATCCTGGAAACTATTAAATTCTACTTTCCCAGTCTTTTCTGTTATTATTCATCATTATTATTACATATTTTACTTCCAAATATGTGTTATATTTCCTATATGATGTTATTTTTTGCATTAAACTGTTGGTTGTCTTTCAAAGAAAAAATAATCGTTCCTACTTGCCCACCTCTTCATCAGTTTCCATGTTCTTCATTCCCTCCTTAGAGCTGAGTTTCATCTGGGAACATTTCCTTTCAGTCTGAAAAATTTCCGTTAGAATTTATTTCCGTATAGAGGTGCTAGCAATGAATTCTCTCGAGTTTTCTTTTGAACAGGAATATAAGTATTTATTTGCCCTAACTTTGGGGAACAATTTCACTGGAGGAAAGTCAGGTTCTGAGAGTTTTAAGAGATTTCCCCTCGGCACTGTAGCTGTGTCTTGGACTCTCATTGTTCCTGATGAGAGGTCGTCCATCACTGGCCTCATTTTCTTGGTATAGAATGTGTCAATTGTCTTCAGCTGCTTTCAAGATTAGCTCTTTATCTTTTACTTTCAACAATTTGACGATGATGTGCCAAGGTTGCTTATTTTTGCACTTATTATGCTTGCAGTTGCTTGAACGTCTCGGTTTTGTAAATTAACTTCTGACATTTAATTTAGTCGACGTCCACTGGTTGCTACTCGGATGCTGTTTCAGCTTGTTCTCTTTCTCTGACTCTTGTCCTCCTGACCTTCAGCTACACATGTGATAAACCACTTGATATTGTCCCACTGCTTATAAAGGACCCGAGTTTCTCCCATCCTTGTTTCTTGTTCTCTATTCCTCTTATTGGAAAAATTCCGTTTGTTATATTTTCATGTTCACTAACAGTTTATTCAGCAGTACCCAATCTGATGTGATGTTCACCGGGTGCATTTTCTGTTTCAAACACTATTATACATGTCTAACTTGGGAATATCTATTTGGTTCTTTTTATAGTGGTTATTCCCTTCCCATGGCTCCACATTTTTTTCTAATTATAAATATCTTTTCATTAACCTTGAAGCATATTCATAAAATATACCTAAAATAGATGGCAGCAAAAAATGTTTGCTATTTACACAATTTGTTGTTATCTTGGGATCTATTCCTTTTTTAAATTGGTAACATTTTAAATTTTTAAAAGTTTAATTGATACCTTTTTGAAGTTGGAGATATTTTCTTGCTTCTTTATGAGTCTATTAATTTTTACCTGCGTGCTGACCTCAATGACGTGTTGCAGAGATTCTTGCTCATTGCAAGTCCTTTTCTGCCAGCCGCTGAGCAGTGAGTGTGTCCTTTTGTGCCTCCTGTTTGATTTCATTCTTTGTTATGGTGGACCTGATTGTTTTTTTTTTTTTAATTGGGTTTTGATCTTACTCCTACAGAAGGCTCTTCTCTAAGGAGTATTTATTTATTCATGATCTTGCATGAATATCTCACTTGATCAGAGGGGAATCTCCAGTCTGTATGTGTGGTAATTATCCAAGCACTCCACCACCTTTGGTGTTACCCTTATTCTAGGACATACACATCTGGCATCATCCTACACTAAAGAACAGCTTTGGTCTTCATCTCTGTGAATTTGAATGGTCCCTCCCATACAAATTCCAGGCAGGTCAGTAACCTGGAACTCGTGTCTGCCTGCTTAGTGAGATCAAACATAATGGTGGGAGGCACACCTGGGATAGGACCCTGGGCAATCACAAGCCCCACCTCTTGGGTTTCTGCTCTGCCGGGGACCTGGTCCTATCATTCCCGCTGTTCAGTGTTTGAACATTGCTGCAAGCCATTTATCTAGCTTTACGGTGACTTCAGTGGGAGAACAGGTCTAGTTGTGTTTAACCTTTCCTGGTTAGAAAGGGAAGTCTCTAGGTATGATTTTTATTGTGGATATCTGTCTCTAAAAGTGACAGCTTTTTTTAACCTTAAGTATAGCAGGAAGTTCAAATTGACACGTGTAAGCCTCCTTGCTTTATAATCAATGAATCTAAGGTCATTTGATCCTGAGCTGCTACAGAGGCCTAAAAGTTAGTCTTTATTTCTACATCGGAGATACAGTTCTTGTTCATTAACGGTGCAGTCATCACTCCTGGAAAGTTATGCTTTACCTTGAATTTCGCCTTTTCTGGTATAGCACATTATGGACTCAGTTTTCTTACTTCCACTGTGTTGTAAAGTATGCCAGATTCTTATTCAAACTGTACAAATAATTAATTACCATGAAAGTTGAAGATACTTTGCATAACAGGTTTGTGGAAAAGGTCCATCAATGTCGGTCATATTAATATTCTCTGCAGACACATTACAGATCTCACTATTTCTAGTTGCACTGTCTACAAATACATTACACTTATCTATAGACTCTTATTTATAAATCATTACAATTCAATATTAATATAGCCATAACACTGTATCCCTTTGCATAAGTTTACTAGGGCTGCTATAACAAATTTTCACAAACCAAGTGTATTCCACAAGGAACATTTATTCTTGCCCACATCTGAAAACCAGAAGTGTGAAACCAAGGTATTGGCAGGATCCTACTCCATCTGAAGGCTCTTGGGACAAACCCTGCCTTTCCTGGATTCTGGTGGCTGGTGACACCCTGGGTGTCCGTCGGGTTGCAGCTGTATCACCCCAAGCTCTGCCGTGTGGCTTCCTTGCCTGTGTGTCTCCTCCGTGTCTCTGTGTCCAAACTTCCCCTTTCTTAGAAGAACACCCATTACTGGATTGTGATTCCCTCCAATGCAGCATTATCTCTTATTAACCAGAGTATCTCCGCAAAGACCCCACTTTCAATCAAAGTTGCACTCACAGGTTCTAGCTAAGCGTGAATTTTCCAGAGACACTACTGAAAGGTAGACATGAGTTCCTCTCACATCATTTTAAAAGCATTCATATAAATCACAAAGTCAGTTGTCCTCAAATTCTCTTCAAATTCCTTATTTAAAATACTGATTCACATTTATGATTTCCTACATGGCTACCTGATGCCCTCTGGGTAGTGCTAACCTGCACAGAACATTTCTGCCTTCCTGAATCTTGATGTGAAGGGATAATATTCTGGTTTTTTTTTTTTAAGGGTTTTTGGTTAGAAATGTGGATCAATCTCTTGTTTCTCTAAGAGGGTCATCTTCACACATAGTATTTTCTCTCTAGCACTTGAGAGGTCAGTTGGAATAGGATAGCATTCAAGGAAAAATTCATTTCCATTTGCACAGTCATAGTCTACAAAACTGAGGGTAATAAACAACCCAAAAAGTAGAAAGAACTTTCTTTTACATCTTGATTAGAAAATAAATACTAGCAAAAATACTCATAATATGTAGACAACATGTACAGTCCACTGCCCTTCAAAAATTTTATTCAGTTCCTAAAATGCCCTGTGTAATAATTTCCTGTTCTGCTCATCCTGTTTCAGCAATTTTTCTTGGGAATTTGTGTGCTTCTTGGACTCGATTCCTCCTGATACATAATTATTCACTTGTCTTGTTCCTTTCTTGCAAAGAAGATGCCTACGTGGTTGGAAGTGTAGCTTAGTAATTTCCTCTGCTTTCTACCATATAACGCAATGCTTTAAATATGATAAAGCATAATCTATGTTGCAAAATTAATAAATAAACGAAGGAGTAGGCCACATATCAAATGATCCAGAAAAGAACTGCGAAACTCTGCAAATCTTGTCAAATTTGGGACCTGTGTCATTTACAAATATGTGCAATTTTATGTGCCAATTATAAATAAAACAATAAAATTAAAATAATGTCCCTCATTTTTTATTTGCATGATTTTCTTTATAATTTAGCTTACGTTACACGTTTTTGGCATGAACACCATGGGAGTCACACTGTGCTGTTCTCAGTGAATCGTATAAGGAGGTACAGGTTGATACGCCTTCTTACTGGTGTAAATTTGGTTACTGGGTTAAGGGAGAATCTGACAGATTTTTTTCCTCTGGAAAGTTAGCATTTTATTTTGGTAATTGGTAAGTTTTTTGTAGGGAAATGTTTTACGGCTCTGCAAATTTCCTGTTTCTCGTTTATTTTCACCTGTTTATTTTAGCAGCCATTGTTAATTTCTGTCTCCAGTTATTATTACTACGGAGTTCTTATATTTTACACTTTTTATCACTAAAAAATTATTTATGAACTTACTATCTGCCACTGCAGTAAGCAGGAGGGACGCAAGCTTGACCAAATTGTAAGCTCAGGGTCACCAAGTGGACAGTTTAACTGTGTGTCTATATCCATAGTTATATATGAGATTTATATTGTCAAATTCCCAAAAGCAATAATATTGAAATGCTTGTATAGTATTGGGGTTATCCACTGATTTGAACAAAAATCATGTTATGATTCTTCCTGTTTAAACTCATTCATATTCTTTAGTGATGTGTTATTACTTGTTTGTATATAAATTTTATGCCTTTACTCTCAAAGCCTTCTCTCATTTTTTATTTATTTCCTATGTTGCTGTGGTGAATAAAACTCCCCTCCTTTCCCATGTTCTAAGTGGCACTCACTACGTACAAAACTCTTAAAAATGGTACATTTGTGCATTTAGCAAGTTAGCTGAACCTTCTTATTAAGCCTAAAAGCCTTTCTATTTCCACTTATTCACTGTGACCTTCCAGCTATTAGTCAGGTTTTCACCAAATGATTATAATTCCTGCTCCACTTTTATCATAAGTGTTCCCACTCTTTCTGTTTCCCATCCTATCATATTGTTAAAAACTCCTAGAACAACGCTAAACAGTAACAGTATCTTTTATTGGTTCTGATTTTAATAGAAATATCTCCAATTTTACTCTTAAGTGAGAATGTGTTCGTCTAAGTCAGGCGTCCTCAAACTACAGTCCACAGGCCACATGCAGCCTGCCTAGGACATTTATCCGGCCCACCGGGTGTTTTTGCCACTGCTGCCTGTCCTGCTTAGCAGCTAACTCATCCCAGAGCCTGCAGTCCGGCCCTCCAAAGGTCTGAGGGACAGTGAACTGGCCCCCTGTTTAAAAAGTTTGAGGGCCCCTGGTCTAAGTCAACAGTTTTTAGGTTTAGAATGTTCATTCTACTTATGACATTTCACTGCATTCAAATTCCAACCCACATCCCCCTTTCTAGTTTTGAAGGCTCCAATTCTGTGAGTCATAGTTGAAGGCAGAACCTCACCTCTCAGCCTGGAGAATAGAGATGACTGCCCCACGCCCACTACTTCTTCCCAGGGGCAGAAATTCATGACCCAGGACTGGTCAACAACACGTCCCGTGTTGCACTGGGTGGTGCATCTTGGTGAGTGGTGAAAAGCTCAGGGCAATGAGCTGCAGTTTGGGGTTTGGATGTTTGAGCAGCAATGGCCCAGTGGTGTCAGATATCTAGGCCGGGTAGAGTAGAGAGATGAGGTTGGCCCTGGAGAAAACAAATATTGCACAACTAGCTGTCAAACAAGATAGGAGTGGATTCTTCAGAAAAAAAAGATGTTGCCATAGAGGAGCTCAGAGGAAGTAACCCCCAGTTCCAGTGGGAGGTAAGAGAGAAGACCTCACAGAGAAGCAGCATTAAGAAATAGAAGAATTTTGGTAGAAAAATAGAAAAATTGTTTCCTGGGCTATTTAACAGAGGACCTTCAACATTTTTTTTCTTTTATGTAAAGTTACTAAGGCATTAAAGTTAGCCCAATTAGCTGCCCATGTAATTTGATGATTTGAGTACATCGAATTTTGATATTGAAGGACATAAATTAAATTTGTCTTTTTCTTTTTTTTTTTTTTTTTTTTTTTTTTTTTTTTTTTTTTTTTTTTTTGTGGTGTTTTGTTTTTTAATTTTTAAAATTATTTGTATTAAATTTATTACGGTTAACCAAAAAAAACACCCCTCTCCACACCCCCCAACACCAACCCCCCCACCCCCCCGCCGGGGGGGGGGGGGCCTGGGGGGGGGTTGGGGGGGGGGGGCGGGGGTTTGGAGGGATTACTTTTGAGGTTTGTCTTATAGGGGTACAGGTGAATCTTTCTAAGAGTAGAATGTGAAC
>CAUYTI010001081.1:0-19540 GCA_963575145.1 Galago senegalensis
CAGGCGCCCGCCACAACGCCCGGCTATTTTTTGGTTGTAGCCGTTATTGTTGTTTGGCGGGTCCGGGCTGGGGATTCGAACCCGCCACCTTAGGTGTACGTGGCTGGCGCCTTAGCCGGTTGAGCTATAGGTGCCGAGCCAAACCTGGTTTCTTTACTATTGTTTCTTCCCCTTGACGTCTTGCACCTACTCCTGATCCCTTCTCCATCAGCTGATTTGGCCCATCATGTCCTCTCCTTCACTCCTGCCTTCTACAACATTCTTTGACTCTGAGTTCCTGCTGCTGACACTTGGTTCTGGCTGTTTCTCAGTTCTGAGAGTGAAATTCAGATGATCTCAGTTAAGCCTTTCACAGCAAGCCAATTTATGGCCCACCAGGAAGCTGAAAGACAGTCTCACTTTGGGTCAGATACCCACACATTTTCCAATCAGAGGCGGCCCAAGGGAGAGATGGGGAAGTGGGCTACACAACTCAGGATATGGCTGTCCCTGCTGAAGGAGAAGCCATCTCTATTTCTTCAGCAGGAGCTGTGCAATTCGAAGGTGTGGTAGGCACAGTGATTGATGTGTCTGATGCAGCAGTACATGGCAGACTCTAATGATTAATAAGGAGGAGCACAACCATCACTCTCTGTTATGGGAGGCAGTCGTCTCCTGAGATTCTCACACAGTAATACAATCATCCAAGAATTTTGTTGCTGGAATGTGAAGAAAACAATAGCCTCCATGCAACTTCTATCTGTTAATGATTAGGGAAAAGATGGTTTTACTGTATCATGAGTTTATTTTGGGAGACTGCGTGAGAAGATTGATTAGTTTTATCACGGAGGCAAAGGAAGAGACATGTTGCCACGTTTTCTCTGCTCCTTGGTTACCGTATGCTGTGTGATTTTTTCCCATTAGTAGGCATTTGGAGACTGATCTAGGATAATTAAGTGTAGATTAAAATGTGACAAGATTTAATGTAGATATCTATGCTTCCAAGGAAACTACAATTAGTGAAGCTTACATTTCAGCCCTTAAAAAAAAAAAAGCTGTGGACTGTCATTTTTCTCATCAATTAGTGTTGGATTTACTCAAGGGTTTGGAAGTGAAAAGGATTTTTCTCAGTTTGGTGGAAATGTTGGCATGTTTTACATGGAATAAATGCTAAAATCTGTTTAAGAACTTTTATCAAAGTTATGCTATTAATACTACAATGTCAAAATTGCAAATAATTCATTTTCTTTCATATTGACTTGGAGTTAGACAAAACAGAGTTTATTGGATAAATCAGCAAGCTCACTTCAACTGGGGATGTTATACATATTTGGACAATTTTCAAAAATTATTTACAATGAAGGTAGGTGATAACCTAATTTTTGGTTCACTAAATTTCATCATCTTTAAAAATAATGTACCTTTTAATGATTCACCTAAACTTACTTCTTAAGTAAGCATTTGGTATGAAATCTTCATAAATTAATAATAACTCTGAAATACTCTTCACTCTCCATGTGACAGAGTTATATTCACCTAGAAAAGAATCAGTAATAAGTTGGAAGTCTAGTTTCCCAGCTTGTCTATCAGCAATGTTATCAGCAAGTTTGTATGTTGATTATCCTATTTAATGTTTCAAGTTTTTGGACTTTCCATGGACAGTCTTGTAATAAATTTAAAATTCTTGCTTCTTTCACTCAACACTAGTTTTTAGAGCTTCATCTGAATAATATCGGTAGCTCTGATTTATTTATTTTTACTATTATATGGTATATTAGACAAAATCCCATAATTTATCTGATTTTACATTGCTTTCAGTCTTTTGCTGCTATAAACATTTTGTATTTTTTTGTGTGCACATGTAGGATCATTTTTCTAGGGAATATACTTGGGAGAGGAATTGCTGGATGGTAGGCTAAGCACATCTTACAATGTACTTAGGTATTGGTACATTTTATTCCAAGAGGATTGTGTTGATTTGTGTTTTTACACTACCTATATTGAGAATTCTTATTTTCCCTTGTTTATGTGAAAAACTTGAGCTCAATTTAAATTTTGCAAATTTGATTGATACTAAAGGTTAATTTCTTTTATTTTTGTATCATCAGTTACTTGTTAGAACAGAGGCATTTCGGCTTGGCGCCTGTAGCTCAACCGGCTAAGGCACCAGCCACGTACACCTAAGGTGGCGGGTTCGAATCCCCAGCCCGGACCCGCCAAACAACAATGACGGTTGCAACCAAAAAATAGCCGGACATTGTGGCGGGTACCTGTGGTCCCAGTTACTTGGGAGGCGGAGGCAAGACACTCGCTTGAGCCCAGGAGTTGGAGGTTGCTGTGAGCTGTAATGCCACAGCACTCTACCCAGGGGGACAGCTTGAGGCTCTGTCAAGCTGTCAAAAAAAAAAAAACAAACAAAAAAAAACCAGAGGCATTTCATATATTTATTAAGCATTTGGATATCTCATTTTTATATTTTGTCTCTGTCTCATTTTTAAGTGATTATAGGAATTCTTTATGGATTTTGAATAAAGTAATCTTTTGTGTTACTTTATTACTTTGAATAAAGTAATGTTTTGTGTTATGTAATATACATATAAAATATATATGCTATACGTAATACCTTCTGTCAGATCGGCTTCTTACATAAAAGACAGGTCTTTCATTTGACAGAAGCATTTTACTTTAAATTAGTCAAATGTATTCATCTTTTAAAAATAGTTTGTGCTTATGCATCTTGTTTAGGAAGTTATTTTCACACTGAATTTATTAAAAACATCTCATATTTATTTCTAAAAGGTTTAAAGGGTTTTTTCGGGACACTTAGGTCTTTTAATGTGGTGTATGTCAGTGTGGAATTTATTTTTATTCATCTGAACAGTATATTTTCCAAGTACCATTTACTGAAAATTCCATCATTTACCCACTAACTTGAAATGTTGTCTCTGTCATCTAACAAATGCACCAAAGGATAGCTGAGTCTAAGTTCTCTGTTCTGCCCATGGTTTTATTTGTCTTTCTCTCCATGACTATTACATAGCTTTAATTATTATAGCTTTATAGTAAGCGTTAATATCTTGTAGTCCTACCCGTGTTCACCTTCAAAAATTTCTTGGCTATTCTGGGCCTTTTATGTTTTATTTAACTTTTAATGTCCACTTGTTAAGATCCACGGAAACCTGCGTTGGCATTAGACATGAGACGTCTCCCTATTATTTAGATCTCGTTTATATTCTGATGAAATTTTGATATTGCACATCTCTTGCTAAATTTAGTACAAGACACCTTATAGGGGCTTTTTTTTTTTTTTTTTTTGCAGTTTTTGGCCGGGGCTGAGTTTGAATCCACCAGCTCCAGCATATGGGCCAGTGCCCTACTCCTTTGAGCCACAGGTGCCGCCCACCTTATAGGTTTTTATAGCTGATGAAATTTAGAACTTTTGAAAAGTACATTTTAAAATATTTCATTGCTAATAAGGAAATATTAGTTTCATATATTTATTTTTGTTTTATTTTATTTTTTTAATTAAATGATAGCTATATACATTATTTATTTTTAATATCTTTGTGACACCCTCTGAATAGTTGTCATATTGTGTGTATTTTCTAGACGAATAATTCTGAAATAACTTTGTTTCCCTCCTTTTGTCCTTACAGCTCTTTTTCTTTCTCATTATTCTTGCTAGGCCTCTGGGACAATGTTGAGTATAGGAGACTCTTCGTAATCCTACCTTTATGAAATATAGCCTACATTGTGTTTTTAACCATTGCCATCATTCCTAGGGTGATGGGCCTGCTCAAAGAAGCAATTAAAGTGGCAATAAATATTAATGATCCCTTCTCCATTTCCTGCTCAGAGAGTTTCAGTGTTAGTCAGGGATAGGTGGAACATTAGACACAAGAGATCAGTGGAGTGTTGCAATTTCAATTCTGTTTCAAAAGAGAGTAAACCCTGGCATCTTCTTTTTCAGGAGCCAAAGACAAAATAATGCTAAAAAGCAGAGAAAGTGAAGCCATGTGAGTCAGCAAATTGTGAGTTTTCATACAAATGAGAGAAATAACAGGCTTCTTCAGGTCCTAAGAAGTTCTCATGGATGGGGATATTATTATTTTGTTATTGTCTTTATATTTAAATGATTACTCAACTTTCCAGAATATTTTCTAATATATATATATATATATATATATATATATATTTTTTTTTTTTTTTTTGCTAGCTATTGCTTCTTGCACCTAACTCTTCTGTGATTCATTTTTTACTTCTTGACACACACCCTTTGGTAGTTTTTTCAGTAAGAATCACTGGTTGGTAATCTATCTCATTTGTTTTTCTGAAAATATATTTATTTTTCCTTTTGTCCTCCATGCTGTTTTAGCTGAGTTTCTGATTTTCACTGGCTATGTTCCTTCAATAGTTCGAATGGGCAATTTTATTTGGCCTTTTGCTATTTATGAAGTGTCTGCGGTTAGTGTAATTATTATTCCTTTGAGGATTTTTCTCTTTGCCCTAGATAACTTTCAATTTTACTTTAATGTGTTTCAGTAGAGATTTATTGCTATTTATCCCCGAGTCTACCTTTTTCGTCATTTTCTTTGACCTATCCCTAATTACTTTTATTGTCTTTTACTGAAACTTATATTGAATGTATGGTGAACCTTCTCATTCTAAACTTGGTATCTCTTAAATGACTTTTCTGTGTTTTTATCTCCTTTCTTATTAATGCTACCTTCTGTGTAATTTCCTTAGACTTACCTTCAAGTTTACAATTTCTTCCTTTTGCCGTGTCTAATCATTTGTTGAACCTACCCTAATTTTCATTTCAAAATTATATTTTAAAATATATATGTTCTATTCTGGTGCCTTATACTCATATTACATTTTCCATTTCTTCTATTAAATATTTATAAAGAATTTTATTGTTGGATTCATCTCTTAAACTCTTTAGCTCTTAATTTCTAATTTTGTTCTGTCTAATTACTATTGATAAGTTGCATTATTTCTTTGAATAATTATGAAATTTTGCTTATAAGCTCATTTTAGGTGTGTGTATTTATTTTGTGGGATTCCCTTGCAGCCTGACTAGAAACAGCATCTGTACAGAGTAATTTTGGGTTTGTTTTTTTCCCCCAAAGCTTAGTATTGCATCAGTTTTTATGTTAAATTCTGGGTTTTGGATTATAACACTAAGTGGGAGGCGTACATTTGGACTTCTTACTCATGTGTAGGTATAACCTTGCTGTTTTGCTTTTCATAGATTGCTTTTTATTTCCACTGAATTCTAGGCACATGGTTACTTTTCTTGCTGTTTCCTTGGGTTAGTAGGTAAAACTATTCTATTCTCTCTTGGTTTGCAAAACATTAAATTACTACTCTGCCTTATACATGCTCAAGGCATACCTTTTAACCTTGTTTGGTGTTTGAAGCCTCAACCTCCAGACCCTAGGTCTTACATCTAATAATTTTACCTGTTGGACATTTGACCTGTACTCACTGGCCCTTGGATTTAAAACTATGGCTATTAATTTTATATCCTTTTTTTCTGGTGATTTGGAATTTTTCTCTTGTTTTGTTTATCTTTATATTTAAAAAACTGGAGTCTTTATCAATCATCTGTGTTTTTATGAGAATGGTATTTATATCAATTCAATTTTCTATGTTGTTTGTAGAGTATTATTGTTCCCTGAACAACCTAGAATATTACAATGGAAAAAAGCACAACTTTGCTTATGCAATTTTAGTTATGTTTAAAGGTGGCTATTTTGATGATCATTATTGCATGTTAAAAAGAAAACATAACCAAGTTCCTTATCAAATATTTAAGTTTCTTCAAAAAGTAGAATATTATAGCTGATATTGAGGCAGTAAGGAAGGTATGGATTCCTGGGATTCCTAGACACAGCCGTGCAGAGAATATTCATTAAAAGGCATATTTACTCAAGTAAAGCATTAAATTGGAATTTTGAAAAGTGAGTTAAATGAATATTTTTATATAAATTGTAATTTTTAAAGAAATTTATCTTCTAAAAGAGATGTATTCCTATAAGAACAAAATATGACTTTAAGAAGTAAGCAATCATACCGAATAGTATCTGGAACTAGTTTAATACATAAAGTTTATTTATACCTGACATGTTAATTGAGGAGAACCATCCAAAATATATTTGGTATTGGTATTATTCTCTTTTCCTAGCTGACCTATAATAAATAGAATTTGGGAAGATTATTTCTAGGAAACTAGCATGAAAATGAAGATCACTGCCTTTCTTATCTGACCTGGGTCCCTCCACAAAGCAGAGCTTAAGTTGAAAGTTTATTTGCAAGTATTTTATTGGATAATAATATCAGAGAACAGGAGTGAGGGACAGGGGAATGAAGCAGAGAAGAAAAGAGAGCCAGCATAGAAATATGAGTCTATGACTGCACTGGGAGACAGCTTAGAAACCATGTAAAATATATCCCAGGACCATCCAGGGGAAGGGGGCGAATGAGAGAAGCATTAATTAATGTAGTGGATGCGGACCTCCAATGGCTGTATGTTGTGCCATCGGAGATTGCTTTCAAGGCTGTGTATGTGTGAAGTGTGAGTTCCAGTGTATCTATAGAGAAGTTTGGGATTGGGGGAAAAGAGGCACATAGAGTGTTGTGGAGGGAAGCGCTGTGTGAGACTGGCAAGAGCCTTTGAAGAACTTGCGGCAGTGGTGACTGCAGTGAGAGACAGGTGAGCCCAAGATCTGTAGGAATGTATCACATATGAACAAAAAATCCTTGGCTTTTCACAGTTAAGTAAATTTCCTTATTGATAGATTATCAGTTGGTGATCATACAACTACTTTTGGCCATGGACATTTCAGATAGGATTTCAAACGAAGACTATTCATGGTAGAGCATTTGGCCTTGGGAAACATGACAAAGATAACTTACTCGAAGGTGTGTGATAGAATGAAAGCACAAGGTCAGGTACAGATATTTTGTGTTTGGAGAAACTCATCCTCTTGTTCCAGAAACATACGTATATTAGAAAAGGCAGAGGATGGAGGTCAGTGTAAGGGTCTGTATCCTGTGGGTAAGCAAGAGAAGAGCTAAATGACCACACACTTTTATCTTGGGGGATGTAGGTAGGAAGCAGACAGATATTCCACCTGCAACAGTTTAGCTCAGCAGCAGCTAGAGTGGTCAACACTCTCTTATTTCTTTCCACCAAAGCCTTAAGTCTCTAAATATTCAGGTCTGGTGAGTATAGGTTATTCTTTTTATAAGCTATCCTGTGCCTACTATTCTCTCCTTTCTAAACAAGCTCTTGGGGGAGACCTTTGAGTTTAGGTGGTCCTGACTTTCTATGGTTTGACTTAGTGAATTTTCAACTTTACAGTGGTGTGGAAGTCATATGCATTCAGCAGAACCTATACTTTGAATTTTGATCTTTTCTTGTGGTAGTAACATTTGGTAGGATATTCTCTTAAGATGATGGGCAGCAGCAGTGAGCTGCAGCTCCCAGGCAGCCATGAGATCATGAGGGCAAATGACTGCTATTGTACAGTGTGCTGTGTTGCCAGTGGTTTTTGCATATTGTGTTTTGTGTTCTTGCATCCATTTGGTCTACAGAGCACTGGCCTGAGTGCAGTATTCAATACCTTACTATAAAGTAGGCTTTGTGTTATGATTTTGCCCAATTGCAGGCTAACCTGTATGTTTAAGGTGGGTAGTCTAAGCTGTGCTATTCAGTAGCTTAGGGTGTATTAAATGCACATGACTAATTTGTATTATTTTCAACATGTCCTGATGGTTTATGAGGACATAACTCTATTATAAGCTGAGGACAATCTGTGTTGAACCCTTTCCTGCCCTCTAATAAAATGTATGTCATTTCTGATTGAATACAAATACGTGCTAAGAGCTTTGACAGGTTTATAGGTTTGTGAATATCCTTGTTCTATCAAATATCAACAAATTAATTTAAAATGTTCATAGGCCTATAAATGAAGCAAGTATTCAAGGATTCTTGAGTGGAATATATTAAGTTTCCTTAAATCTTCTCTATACTATGATTTGGGGATAAAAATGGGTGACTACTAAAATGAGAAAGGGTCATACAGGAAAAGTAAGAATTCACAATTTTGTATCAGTATCTCCTGCATCAGGATAGATATCTTTGGATGCGTGTATCTAAGATGTCTCAGTAAGTAGATAAATTTTCCAAGTTTCATTTGGAGATTTTGGCACTAATGTACCTTATACATATTAATATCTTAATCAATATTTTTGAGTTTAGTAAAAGAGGGAATAAAATAGATTTAACCCCTGCATTTGTTATTAAACAGGCAAATAAGTGATTCATAAGCTCTCTGTGTACAGGCATTTAAACTGAGACTGTTTATTTACTAATCGTAGATGACTTAGCAGTGAGGATTGACTGACAGGAGGAAAACGACCAGATAAAGTCTGTGGCCCCTTTTGGTTTAGTGATTCTGAACAGTATCAGTGAAACTTTAATATTCAGTTATAGTTCAGAACTAACTTAATTTCACTTGAATATTTTCCCTAAGGATATATAACACTTTTTACTCCACCATCTTCCCGAAATGTAATGAATGTGTGCTGTGATTGCTTTTATAAAAAGTTCTTTTTATACAAGTGGGTTGTTCAACCTGCTTTCTCAATGACATTTCCGGGATACTTTCCAATCTTTTCTTCCTTTTAAAATAGACGGAGACCTCATGTTCCATCTTGGAAAGCATTACATTTATCTGTTATTTGGCATCTGAATTATGCATTTCCAATGCTGCTGAAAAGCAGTTTGGCTTGAGTTCTATGTAAGCGTGCAAGTTTGTGTTTGTAATGTTATTGGTTACCACGTGTAAGGAAATATTACTTCATACGGGATCAATAGAAAGGATTAGAGAAGATGTAATTAGTAAATATCCTTGGGAGAAAATTCCTAAGTTTTAGGAAATTCTTCTCTTTTCATGTAAAGATCCCGCAGATAGGAAAGATGAGGTAATTCTTGGGGCTTCAGAGTAAATATTTTCATAGATTAAACAGCTGTCAACGCCTCTTTATTTATACAACAAATACATAAATCATGTGGTCTTTCATGTTGGAGAATTAACAGTTCAAACTTTGTAAAATATATGTATTCATGAAGTGCACTCAAAAAGTGCACAAAAATTCAATTTAAGGGAGGATTGTTTTTTCTTTTTATTGTAAGAAGGAATCAAGCATGGTCTCTGTGTGAAAATAAAAGTGAGTTTCTTTAGATTCTCCACATGATAAAAACAATATTCACAAAAGGAATATGCATTTTTCTTAGACTCTAAGTTTTCCTGAAAATGAAGGTTAAGGGTGACCTGTATTTTTTTGTTTGTTTGTTTTGGTTGGGGCTGGGTTTGAACCCACCACCTCTAGTACATGGGGCCAGCACCCTACTCCTTTGAGCCACAGGCACTGCCCCAGGATGACCTGTATTAATATTATTTGGAATGTTGGTGAAAATGCATATTGTTTGGTTCCACCTTAGACTTAAGGAATCACATACTTTGGGGTTAAAGTGTCTGAGATTTAATTATCACTATTTTTTTGAAATAAAAAATTAAAAATGATATTAAATTATTCTTTAAAATTTTAGATTAAGTAAGGTACATCCAATTAAGTTATACAGTTTGCTTTTATAAGGTTAAAGTCCAAGTTGTAGTTGTGTCCTTCATCCAGGAAGGGTGCTGTATACCTGGGCAATGTACCCATTGGGTGACAACTTATCTCAGTCCTTCTCTCTTTCCTTTCTGTTTGAACTTAGTTGAATTTTTCTCTCATGTGAGCACATAGTTGTTAAATTCCTGGTTTCAATTTAGCACTGAGTACATGTGATGCTTGTTTTTCCATTCTTGTGATACTTTGCTTAGAAGAATGTTCTCTAAATCCATCCAGGTTGTTACAAAAGATACAAAGTCTCTATCTTTTTAACGGCTGAGTAGTATTCCACAATATACATGTACCACAATTTATTAGTTCATTCATATGTTGAAGGGCAGTTGGGTTGTTTTCACATCTTTGCAATTGTGAATTGTGCTGCTATAAACATTCAAATGCATATGTCCTTATGGTAAAATGTCCTGAGCTTGAATCATCAAGATGCACTTGAGGTTATGCTGATGAGGATTAAAATTTGAGAACCTGGTGCAGCATGGTGGAATTTCAGAATACTCAGAAAAAAATAAAGACAAAAACCCACTGGAAATCTAAGTTATTTTTTTCAAATAAAAATACTTTTATCAAGTAGCACTCTTTTTTTGTTTTTTAGGTTTTTTTTTTTTTTTTTTTTTTTGAGACAGAGTCTCACTTTGTTAACCTTGGTAGAGTGCCATGGTGTCATAGCTCACAGCAACCTCAAACTCTTGGGCTCAAATGATAACCTTGGTTCAGTTTTTCATTTTTAGTAGAGAGAGGGTCTCACTTTTGCTCAGGCTGGTCATGAACTTGTGAGCTCAAGTGATCCACCTGCCTCAGCTTCCCAGAGTGTTAGGATTACAGGTGTAAGCCACTGCACCTGGCCAAATAGCACTCATAATTATTTGGCCAATGACATAGTAAAAACATAAAGATAACATGTACTTAAGGAAGTTTAAATGAGTATTTTGTTTTTCATTCTGGAAAGACTTCCTTCTAGCTAGAAATAAATCTGAATGAGATTGCTTTGATACTTTGTGTTTCTAGAGGACCTAAGATTAACTTGAACTAAAATATAATCTAGATATAGGGTTAGTCCACAGGTTCAGGAATTACACATACCCTGAACAAGTTTCAAAATGCTTAAAAGCTGCTGTCCTCAGACCCTGAGCCACAGATTGGTAATGGTGCAGTTTATTAGGACCACTGCTGGAGGTGAGCACCCAGAGTGAGCAAAACTTCATCTTTATTTACAGCCATTCCCATTGCTTGGATCACTACCTTACCTCCTCCTCCTGTCAGAACCGTGGCAGTGTTAGATTATCACAGGAGCATGAACCCTACTGTAAACTTCCTATGACGGATCTAGGTTGCATGATCCTTATGAGAATCTAATGCCTGATGCTCTGATGTAGAGGTAGGGTTGTGATGTTGGCTCTGGGACTGTCTAGCTGCTGGAAAACAAGATTGGGGCTCTCACTGATTCTGCATTATGGTGAGCTGTATAAGAATTTCATTTTATATTACAATGTAGTAATAATAGAAATAAAGTGCACAATAAATGTCATGTGCTTGAATTATCCTGAAAACATTTTCCTCCAGTCGCCCTCCCCCAGTCCATGGTCTCTGATGACAAAAAGGTTAGGGATTGCTAATCCTTCCTGAAAGGATTTGGGAATGATATTCCTAATGTGAACATATTGTTAGGGGAAAAATGCTCAGGTTAATATAGATCTAAAAATAAATGACCCTATAGCTTAGTAAAGCTTATGCATCATGAAATCAGAAGATAAATTAATATTTTTTGAGAATATAATATGTATAAAGGACTTTAATACACCATCTCATTTCTTCTTTCTATAGCCATGAATCATAGTTGTTTCTATTCCCACTTATCACTAAAGGGACTCAAGTTCAAAGAAGTTAGATGTGTTATAAAAAAAAAATCATATAGCTAATAAGTAGCAGAGGCAAGGCTTACACACAAAACTGTCCTTTTATTTTCTTTTAAGAGATAGGGTCTTGGCTCTGTTACCCAGGCTCAAGTACACTGTAACTTTAAACTCCTGGGCTCAACTGAGCTTCCCATCTTGGCCTCCTGAAGAGCTGGGATTGCAGGCCTGAGCCATCACACCCAGACTCAACCTACTGTCTTCAGTGGGCCCTTAAGTCTTCCCAGCAATCTATGTTGTTCTGGATTATCATTCTCCCACTTGTCATACAGACTATTTCATATCTTCTTTCTAGTATGGCTCACATTTCTGTGACCTAGTTTTCTATTTGATTCCAAATGTCTATGTCTCTATTTTTGTGCCAGTACCATGCTGTCCTGACCACTATGGCTTTGTAGTACAGCCTAAATCTGGTGTGGTGATGCCCCAGCTTTGTTTTTATTACTAAGAACTGCCTTAGCTATATGGTTTTTTTTCTGGTTCCATACAAAATGTAGAATCATTTTTTCCCCAAATCTTGAAAGTACAATGTTGGCATTTTAATAGGGACAGTACTGAATAGGTAGATTGCTTTGGGAAGTATAGACATTTTAACAATGTTGATTCTTATTGTTTGGGATTCATTGAGGGTACAAAGAATTAGGTTACAAATGCTGATTGCATTTGTTAGGTAAAGTCCCTCCTGTAACTGTATCCCACACCGAAGAGGTGTGTCATACACCATGACCCCCCAAACCCCCTCCTTTCTCCCCTCTCCCGCATTCCCCTGCCCCTCCACCTTGTATTAGCTCATCTACTGCCTTTGTATTAGAACTGAGTACATTGAATTCTTGCTTCTCTATTCTGGTGATGCTTTACTAAGACGGTAATCTAATACAACCTTTTTGGAAGGAAATATGGAGAATTCTCAAAGAACTCAAAATATACCTCCCATTTAATCCTGCAATTCCATTACTAGGCATCTACCCAGAAAAAAAAATCCTTTTATCATAAGGACATTTCCTTCCCCGATCTTATAAAAATGTTGCAGGCATTTGGCTAGATACTAATGAACTGCCCAGTCTGTGGAGTTGTTGTCAACTCAGGTGACATAGGACGTCCCACAAGTGCAGACCAGTGCGCTACTCCAGTTCCAGGTTAATCTTCCCACAAGCCACAGTGGCTGATTTTGTCATTTTTTACTTAAGAAACAAGTGTACTTTAACCAAAGTGAGCTTCTAAATAGAGCAGAGGAAGTACAGTCCAATTCACTTGAAGAGGGATATTTCTCTCATTAGCACAGCTTTAACCTTGACACTCTGCAAAAAATAAACTCTGATATAATTATCTTCTGGACTAAGGTGAATGTTGCAAGGGCCATCACAGTAATTGTAAAAAAGAATTGTTCCTTCTCAGTGAAGAAAGGTGGTGCCATTTTCTATTAGATTTCATAGAAAGTTATTTCAGTGCTTTCTATCTCTGCCATCTATCACATTCCTCCCAAAGGAGACTTCTGTCCTCCTGATGTGAAGGCCTTTACCTTCTCACTAGGATTTCTGCAAATATTCTACTTTCCTTTCCCTTTCCTGCTGTAATGAAGGAATTTCTCTCCCATCAGAAAGTAAGCCTTCCACACGTATTCTGGATTCCAGCCCGTGATACTACTTTGGAGTCCTTGCTGCATAATTACCACCTCTCTCTCCCCTGTATTTTAGGCTTTGCTTCCTCTGCTAGACCATTCTCATCAATATTCGAATATTATGTAGTGCTGCCATGTTATAAACAGGCTTTCTTGACCCCATGTCTCTCTGTATTTTCTGGCCTACCTTTTTCTTCTAGCCTCTCTTGATAAAATTGTTTCCACTGTCACGTGCCTTTGAATCCTCACACGCATCCTTTATGGTCCTTATAATCTGTAAATATATACTTGTTTATTGTATTATTCCTTCCACCTGTCCAACTTATAAGCTGCATTTGGGAAATGATTATTTCTATTTAATTGCCAAAGTCTAGCATGGTACTAGGCATATAGTACACTTTTGATAAATATTTTGTGTGTGGGGCGGCGCCTGTGGTACAGGGAGTAGGGCACCAGCCCCAATACTGGGGGTGGTGAGTTCAAGCCTGGCCCTGGCCAAAACTGCAAAACAACAACAACAACAACAACCCCCCCAAACCCTCCCCATATATATATTGCATATTGGTAAGTGAAACCCCCCCCCCAAAAAATATATATATTTGTTGTGTGACTAGAAGACCCTAAATCCAGTGTTATTCCCAGTAAAGAGCAATAGGGATTGGGAAATTGTGATGTGTACCATTTGTTCACTCCTGGTCATCATCTGTTTCATTGCTTTTACATACAAAAAAGATAAAGACACTTTATTTTTAAAGAAGTTCTAAGTTCAGGCTGGGCATTGTGGCTCACTCCCATCATCCTAGCAGTCTGGGAGGCCAGGTTGGGAGGACTGCTTGAGGTCAGAGGTTCAAGACCAGATGGAACAAAAGTGAGAGTTTGTCTTGAAAAAAAAAAAAGAAGTTTTAAGTTTTAAAGGAAATTGAGTGGAAAGTACATACAGTTCCCACATAGCCCCTCACACGTACACACAGCCTCCCCGTCATCCCCATCCCACACCAGAGCACCACAGTCGTATTTGTTACAATCAATAAACCAACACTGGCACGTCATCAGTCACCCCCATCCATAGTTTGCAGTTGGGTCCACTCTTTATGTTATTATTCTATGAGTTTTGACAAGTGTATAATGACCTGTTGTAGCCACTATTGTGGTACCATGCAGAGCGGTTTCACTGCCCTAAATATCTCCCGTGCTTCTCTTATTCATCCCTTCCTACCCCCAGTTCTTGTCACCCGTTGATTTTTTTATAGTCTCCACAGTTTGGCCTTTTCCAGAATGTCATGTGATTGGAATCGTACAGTGTTTAGCCTTTTCAAATTGGCTTCTTTCACTTACCAATATGCAAACTTCCTCTGATTTTTTTCTTTCATGGCTTGATAGCTCATTTATTATTAGTGCTGCGTAATATTCCATTGTCTAAATGTACCACAGTTTATTTATTCATTTACCTACTGCAGGGCATCCTAGTTACTTTGAAGTTTTGGCAATTGTGAATAAAGCTGCTATAAACATTTGTGTGGAGGTTTTTGTGTGGACATAAGTTTTCGACTTGTGTAAATATCAAGGAATACTATTGCTGGATCATACTGTACAAGTATGTTCTGTTTTGTGAATCTGCCAAACTGTCTTCCAGAGTGGCAGTGCCATTTTGCCTTCCTCCCAGCAATAAACGAGGGTTCCTTTTGCTCTTGTTGCCAGTATGTGTTGTCAGGGTTTGGGACTTTAGCCATTCTGATACATGTGTAGTGATATCTCATTTTAATTTGCAGTTCCCTAAGCACTTATCATACTGAGGATTTTTTTTTTTTTTGGAGGCAGAGTTTCACTATGTTGCCCTTGGTAGAGTGCTGTGGTGTCACAGCTCACAGCAACCTCAAACTCTTGGGCTTAAGCCATTCTCTTGCTTCAGCCTTCCAAGTAGCTGGGACTACAGGCACCCACCACAACACCTGGCTATTTTTTTTATTGTTGTTGTAGTTGTGATTGTTGCTTGGCAGGCCCAGGCTGGGTTTGAACACGCCAGCTCCAGTATATGTGGCTGGCACCCTAGTCACTGAACTATAGGTGCGGAGCCGATACTGAGGATATTTTATATGCTTATTTGACATTTGTGTATTTTCTTGGTCATCAAGACATCAAGAGGTGTCTAACAGAGCTTTGCCCATATTTTAATCAAGTTTTCTGTTTTTTCTTAAATTTTAAGAGTTCTGTATAAACATCAAATAATAGTCTTTTATCTTGTATGGCTTTTGCAAATATTTTTTCTCAGTCTGTGTCCCGTTTTCTCATTCTCTTAATCGTGGAGATTAAGAGTCTGAGTAATTCATACTAAGGTATAAGTGCCTCATGTCTTTTTTTTTTTTTAAGAGATCTATGGGGAAATGACAAAGCTTAGGAAATAAACTTCCAGTGATAGAATCTAGGGCCTCATGATACTTAAATGAAATGTTTTTTGGAAAATATTTTTTTCCTAATCATTCTCTCAAAATATTGGTGGCTGTAATATAAAGACACAGCCATGTGTTTGTTTATTAATAGAGTTCTCATTTCCTGCTACTGTTTGCTTGACACTTGAGATACCATAAACCCACATAAAAGGGAATATGACTTTATCAGCTGGTAGCTATCTTAAAAACTCATCTGAAAATCCCAAGTTCCTAAATATAAATGGATTCAAAAGGGAATGAAATAACTTCATGTATGAGAGAATTGTATTATTATTATCATTATTGTTTTTTGCTTGCAATGGAAACTCAAACCAAATGAGCTTACACACACACACACAATAAAATCTGGTGGGTGTACATCTGTGAATGATAAGAGGGCCCTGTTTCTGACCAATGTCGTTCCATCACTCAGTGTTACTTTCTCTTTACTTATATTATTCTCAGGCAAGAATTCCTCAAATATTGGGAAACATAACTTCTTATAGCTACAAGCTTATGTGCTTACAGATCACAATCTAAAACAGAGAACCTAAAGCTCTCATTGTGTATATAGTAACTTTCCACTGAAAACTACGATTGCCTATCTTGGATAATGTGGTCAGAATGTTGAACTTTGTTCAATTAGTGGTCATGTGCCTCGCTCTGTGGTCCAGGATGTGTTAGGTTCAAGTCCACTTGAACTATAAGCATTCACTCCCTCCAGGTAAGAGGAATTTTTTTTGGTTAGGAAAAAGGTGTGAGGAGCTCTAAACAGCAAAACCGACAGATACTGCCTTTGTACATTCTTCATCTTGACTTCGCATTATTCACTCCTTATCTTCACAGTGCTTGTCAAAAACAAATTCTTGCTTTAAGCAACAGAACACTTTGGATGACTCATTGGTCAGATGCTGTAAGGTGCTTTTCTCACTGAAATTAAAGATACATTCATTATGTATGGAAAAAGTTTGGAGACCCAACAAAGAATTAGGAAAGCATTATTTGACATATTAAACATCTATTATTAGGCTTATAATTTTGTTTGCTCTATTGAAAATATTTATTTTATAGTAGAACAGGGAAATAAAAAATGTTCATTATTTGCTGTACAGTTTGATAATTTTTGTGTAGTTGATTTTCTTTGCCTGGTGGTAACCAGGCAACATGAGTTGTCAGAAGATTGAACCATGAAGACTAAAAGTGAAACCTTTAAAAATCACTTCCCCATAATTAACATTTTCTATGTCAACCAAGATCTTTTTTATCTTAATCCTCAAACATGAACAAAACTTCAAGATTGAATAATATATTTTAAACAGGCTTTATTTTATTTAGCTATCATTTAGAAAATTTTAGTCATTTTTTTTTCTTTACTTATGCTGTTTTTACACTGTTTCTTTGATGAGCTGGGGAAATAATTTCTTATAATACCGATACCATGTAGCACTAAGCCAAAGATTCTAGGTTGAATACTATTTTTCCAATTATAAGTTTGTGACCTGAGATAGATAACTTAACCTCTCTGATTTCCAATTTCACTGTAAAATTGAAATAACACAACTGAAGCAACCTTATAATCGGGAGGATTCAGTGAGATAATGCTTGCCAACCACTTGATATATGCCTTGGTACTCAATGAATGTTTAGTCAATGTGAGTTTATATTAGCTATGTTAATACTTATCTGTTCAGAGATGCAGAACATTTCTGACTTGAGTAATTATTAGTGTTAATTCCCTGCTTAAGAGGATCATTGCCTGGGGTCTAGAGCTGTCTTTTAGGACATCTGGTTCCAGAGCAAAGGTGAGTATTTTACATTCAACTCTTCTGCAAGAACTAGAGGTGTGAAATGAAGAGATAATCTTAATGAGGTGCTCCATGAGCTGTAAGTGGATGTAATTCAGAACCATTGCCTACTTTGAAGTATGCATTTAATTTGGGTAAAATGTAGATTTTGGAATAAATTTATGGGAAACATTTATAGATTGCTGTAGAATCCATTACAATTTTCTTTTTTTCCAATAGTTTTATGCTATTTTTTCCCCTTGTATGTAGGTTAATTTATATTTTTGTATCAACTGCCTCAGTTTATTTTCTTCTGCTATAACAGAATACCTCAGACTTGATAATTGATAAAATAAGTTTATGTGGCTCACGGTTGTGGAGGCCAGGAAGTCCGAGAGCACAGTGCCAGCCTGCGGGTCTTTGTGCTGCATCGTGAGGTGGTGCCAGGGCAGGAGAGCACACAAGACAGAGGAAGACCAGTGGGGGCTGAACTTACTCTTTTGCTGGGAGCCCATTCCTGCCATAGCTAACCCACTTTCATGATAATGAGATTAATCCTTTCATGAGGGCTGTCTGCCCTAATCACTTCTTACAAGTTCACCACTCAACACTGTTACAATGGCAATTAAATTTCAGTATGAGTTTTGGAGGGGTCACTCAATTCATAGCCCCAACAAATCATGAATAGAATTCATCTGTTGTTTTATTATGTAACTTTGATATTTCAAAAAAGAGAATTTTTCCATTAATTTATTGGTACAATAAATACAACATGAACGAGAAACACAAATTTGGGAATTTTTGTAATCCACCTGAAGTTTTATTGTATTACACTCAACTAGGTTTTAAGTGCGTGGTATAAACGAGATTGCATATATTTACTTACCTTGCACAGTAGAATTTTTTTCAAATATTTCAGAGTATATAAATTTTGTGTAAATGAGCATATAATTTACAAGTATAATTTTATGTTTTCCTCACCCACAAATATTTATTAAGTGTCTTGTGTGGGCAATAAATTGGGTGAAATGTCAGGATATTAAAAACTGAAAACAAAACAAAATGAAACAGTTTGTATTGAGTAATGCCCTCAATAATATTTTTATTATTGAGCAATGCCCTCAATAAAATTTCTATGTTACATTATTGAGGGCATTGCTCAATATTATTGTTATGTTTAATATTATTGAGCAATGCCCTCAATAATATTTTTATGTTGAATTCAAAGATAGGTTTTATATCTGTGTATTTTACAGAAAAATACAAAAGTTATAATATTAAGGAACAATTCAATGGGAATGACGCTGTGAGGGAACAAACTTCTATTTTTAGGAAGATGATATTTCTTGGCTAAATCACCAAAGGCACAGGTAACAAAAGAAAAAATAAATAAATTTGACTTTATGAAAATTAACAACTTTTAAATATCAAAGGATGCTGACAGCAGAGTGAAAAGGCAAGCAACAGAATGGGGAAAATATTTGCAAATTATGTATGTGGGGTTAATATGCGAAATATATAGAGGACTCCTAAAACTCAACCACATTAAAAAGTGAGGATAGGACTTAATAGGCTTTTCTCCAGGGAAGATATATGACCAATACACATGAAAAGATGCTCAGCCTCACTGATTACTAGGGAAATGCAAGTCAAGATTTCTTTTTTTTTTAATTTTTATTTCTTATAGCATAACTGTGTACATTAATGCAATCATGGGGTACAGTGTGCTGTTTTCATATGCATTTTGAAATACTCTCATCAAACTGGTTAACATAACCTTCATGTCATTTTCCTAGTTATTGAGTTAAAACGTTCATACTCTGCTTTTAGAAAGATTCACTTGTACCCTTGTGAGATAAACCATAGAGGTGACCCCACCAATCACCGTCCCTTCCCCCATCCACCTCCCTCACCCACCCCTCCCACCCCCTTCCTATAATCTAAGGCTATAACTAGGTTATGACATTCCTATAAAAGCTATGAATTAGTTTCAAAGTAGGGCTGTGTACATTGGATACTTTTTCTTCCATTCTTGAGATACTTTGCTAAGAAGAACATTTTTTAATTCCATCCATATAAACATGAAGGAGGTAAAGTCTCCATCTTTCTTTAGGGCTGCAT
>CAUYTI010001083.1:0-42106 GCA_963575145.1 Galago senegalensis
AGTCCTACCTGGGGGCATTAGTGGAGCAGACTACCAAGTCACAGTAACCAGTCCTTCCTGGGGTGCTGGCGGAGCAGACTACCAACGTCACAGTAACCAGTCCTTCCTGGGGGCGCTGAGCAGAGCAGACTACCAACGTCACAGTAACAGGTCCTTCCTGGGGGCGCTGGCGGAGCAGACTACCAATGTCACAGTAACCAGTCCTTCCTGGGGTGCTGGCGGAGCAGACTACCAACATCACAGTAACCAATCCTTCCTGGGGGCATTAGTGGAGCAGACTACCAACGTCACAGTAACCAGTCCTTCCTGGGGGCGCTGGTGGAGCAGACTACCAACGTCACAGTAACCAGTCCTTCCTGGGGTGCTGGCGGAGCAGACTACCAATGTCACAGTAACCAGTCCTTCCTGGGGGCACTGGCAGAGCAGACTACCAACGTCACAGTAACCAGTCCTTCCTGGGGTGCTGGCGGAGCAGACTACCAACGTCACAGTAACCAGTCCTACCTGGGGGCATTAGTGGAGCAGACTACCAAGTCACAGTAACCAGTCCTTCCTGGGGTGCTGGCGGAGCAGACTACCAACGTCACAGTAACCAGTCCTTCCTGGGGGCGCTGAGCAGACTGCCAACATCACAGTAACCAATCCTTCCTGGGGGCATTAGTGGAGCAGACTACCAACGTCACAGTAACCAGTCCTTCCGGGGGGCGCTGGTGGAGCAGACTACCAACGTCACAGTAACCAGTCCTTCCTGGGGGCACTGGTGGAGCAGACTACCAACGTCACAGTAACCAGTCCTTCCTGGGGGCGCTGAGCAGACTACCAACATCACAGTAACCAATCCTTCCTGGGGGCACTGGCGGAGCAGACTACCAACGTCACAGTAACAGGTCCTTCCTGGGGGCACTGGCTGAGCAGACTACCAATGTCACAGTAACCAATCCTTCTTGGGGCGCTGACGGAGCAGACTACCAATGTCACAGTAACCGGTCCTTCTTGGGGGCACTGGCGGAGCAGACTACCAAGGTCATAGTAACCAATCCTTTTTGGGGACGCTGGCGGAGCAGACTACCAATGTCACAGTAACCAGTCATTCCTGGAAGGATGCCCTCAGGGAAGGGAGGCCCAGAAGCCCAGCGTGGCTGCCCAGATCTGGTGTGGATGCCTCTAAGGCAGTGGTTCTCAACCTTCCTAATGCCGTGGCCCTTTGATACAGTTCCTGTGGTTGCGACCCACAGGTTGAGAACCGCTGCTCTAAGGTCTCAGTATCACCCATGGCGTTGAGGTTGGAGTTACGTGACCTTTACCATTTTGTTAGAGTTACAGGTCTTCACCTTTTTTCTTTTTTTTGAGTTACACATTCTCTGTATTTTCTGAAACTATTCTTCTATTCATAGCTAACATTTTTCATTTGATTTTTATCGCTTTTATAAATGAAGGAATGATTGTATCAAATGCCCTTTTTAGCTTCAACAATCTCATTTCATGATTTTTATTCTGATGTGATAAATTTCACCCTACAGGTATAATGGATTATCTTCATGGATTTTCAATTATTGAATCAGTCAACCTTTATTTGAAAAAATAAGCCGCTTAGTGGTGGCCGATTACTCTCGGAACACCTAGCTGCCCTTCCTCTGGGTGTTGGGAGGCCCCTCACTTTGCTTCTGCGTTCCTGGTGCCTTCTCCGCCCCAGCGGTTCTGGTCTTTTCTACTCCCAGGGCTGCCTTCATTTCCACTGTTGCTTCTGGGATTTTTCTGCAGCCTTTTCCGATACCCGCCAGTCAGCACCTCCTCCTGTGCTGACGCCCTCTTATCCCTCTCTCCCTCCTGACCCTGTGCCTTTTTGCCTTGGTCCTTTCAGACCTCTTCAAACTCAGAGTTTCTAAGACATCATTTTCAAAGATACGTCCTTCTTCCTGGTCTTCACACCAATGCTCACCTTCCCTGTATTCTTAGAGCCCATGGTGTGGTACACAGATCTCTGTAAGCCAGCATCTACCTAAGGACGGCACGTCTGGAGTGGCCTTAGTGCTCGAGACCCCCGGACAGGGCCAGGCACCTTCCGCAATGAACTCTCTCACGTGTGGGAGTTGAGTCTTCTCTTTAGGTTAAGGTCATAAAGCTATTCCTGCCCCTCCAGCATATCCCTGAGTTGAGTCTTCTCTTTAGGTTAAGGTCATAAAGCTATTCCTGCCCCTCTAGCACATCCCTGGGTTGAGTCCTCTCTTTAGGTTAAGGTCATAAAGCTATTTCTGCCCCTCCAGCATATCCCTGGGTATTGAATACCTGGTTTTAAATAGCCTAGGTCATTTTGTACAAAATGCTCCCAGATCTCAATGGCCCAAATCAATAAAGGTTTGTTTCTCATGGTGGCTGCGTGTTCACCAGCAGTGGGGGAGGGAGGGTGATTCTTGCTGAGCCTGGTCCTCACCTCAGGACCTAACTGATGGAGCAGCCCTGTCCACAGAGGCCACAGAGCCCAGCCTGGCAGCCATGTGTTCCAGGCCGAGATGGCACTCAGTGGCCCCAGAGACAGCTGCTTATGGTGCCCAGCCAGACCCGTGGTCCTACCTGGCCCAGAAGGGGAAGGGCCAGTAAAGCAGAACTACAACCCCCACAGGGGGCAGGGTCTGAGGCCATGTCAGCCAGGACGCTCCAGCACTATTTCTGCATTTGAAGTGTATCCAAGGAGCTCAGCCCAGCTGACACCACACCCTCTCCTCCTCTTCAGCATCAGCCACAGGTCCTGGATGTGCTCCTCTCACTGCCGCCCTCTGGTCTCCCTGATCCTCTTCCTGCCCTGGAGACAACCTTGAGGCTGCCGAGTGCCTCTGCACCCTCGATTCCTGTGCTCACCCGGAGCCAGACTGTGGCCCTGCGTGTCCACACTGAACTCTGCACCCCCACACTACAGCGTCCCCTCCCCAGTCTGGGCTGGTCCAGCCACCGCTTCTCAGGTGCCACAGCCACTACCGTGTCTACATCCTCCTGGCTGCTCTGCCCCAGGGGCTTTTGGGTAGCCCCTGTCTCTGGACTGTTTCCAAGGCCACCCACTCTCCAGACAAGCCATTGATATGTTTTGCCTAAGCTTCAGTGACAGCTGCCAAATTAATCACCAAGAGTACAATCCGATCTATGCACCACAGGGCAAGCAGAAAACCTCTAAAACACCGACCTGATCATGTCACCACCCAGCAAGGAGCCCCCTGTCTTTCAATTACCCTGAGGCTGAAGTTGAATAACATCTGCTGGCTCCCAGCCTCCCGTTCCTGCTTCCCTCCCTACAAGGGCTGCCCTTACCCACCTGTCTCCTCAGCTCCAGCCTCTTGGGATAAAGACACAGGGCCTGGTGTTTGCTTTAATGCTTAGCTGTTGGACATCTCTAAATTCCAATAATTTTTGCCAATGGACTCTGCCTTTTCATTTTTCCATTAAGCCCCTCAAACTATGCAGCTAGCTTGTTCCTGGAGAGGGCTCCTACCCCAGGACCTTGCCCCAGCCAGCCCCAATGTTGGCAATGTTCTTCCCTCCTCTTCCCTCCAACCAGACTTCAGGGCTTTGGATAAATATTTCTTTCCCAGGAAACCTTCTCAGACCTCTGATGCATTCTCTGTAACCCCCATCACATTTGTACCCTCCAGTCCTTTTTTTTCTGATCTCTGAGTTCCCAGGTGGACACTTCATCTGCTTCCAGACGCACAGTGTGGTCAGCAGCACCCACAGAGGCTGGCCTGGAGTCCAGCCCTGCCTCGTCTACTCCTGGCTGTGTGACTCTGGGCAAGTTCCTCAAGTGCGCTGTGCTTCGGTTTCAGAGGGCTGCTAATTGCACCCAGGTAAGTCTCAATTTTAGATGAGCAACACAAATTTTAGTCAAAGATGCCCCATACAATATTTGGGGCAAACTTATACTAAAGAATGCTGCACCGTCAATCTGAAACCCACATTGAGGAGGGTTCTGGTGCAGCTCTGCCCTCTGTGGGCCTCACACGGTCGGGGCCTAAGCATTTGCTATGGAGCAACGGCTGAGCAGACAAGTGACCGAGTGACAGCTTCTTCAAGAATAAAGCACTGGGAAATACCAAGACACAGTGCACAGCCTGCTACACCCTGAGCACCACACGATTCCAGAGGTTAGTGTCACTAGAACACTAGTATCTAGTATCTAGTATCACTAGTATCTAGTATCTAGAACACTAGTATCTAATATCACTAGAACAAAGTCTCCCAGTAAAGAGGCGCTTGTCTGAGAAGCTGTGCTGTGCCGAGGCCAGACCCCCTGGCCACACAGAGAAGTACTGTCTGGAGTGAATTTTTGTCACACATTTGCCTCAAGGAAAGGTGAGATGTTCTTTTCCTTGAACCCATTATGGGGAGAGATTTGTAACTGGACAGCCACCCTGGATGAGCAAGAGCAGATATCCCTCTCCCCAGCTCACATCAGGCCGTCCAGATGACAAGGGGCAGCCTCAGCCTCTCAGCACCACAGTGGGGCCTCTGCTGGGCCCCTGTCCAGGGACATCCAAGAGGCACTGTGGGGGCTCCTGGGCCCTGCCCGTCTTGCCCCCAACCTAAATCCAGGAGCCTCCTGGGTCTACTGGATTTAATGAATGGAAATTCAAGGTACCCAGATAAAGCTGAATTTCAGATAACTTCAAATTTTGTTTATTTCTAAAATGCTTTATTCTTTTAATTAATCTACATTATATTAAGTACAGAATATCCTTAAAAATTAACAAACAAATCTGAATTTCACATTTTGACATTGTTATGGAAAAGGAAACATCTGGCCTTTTTGACTTTTCTTTTTACATTTATCCACATTCCAAGTAGCTTATCAGAGTAAGGTTCTTTGTTACTTTTGTCCAAGTTGTGGCAGCTGCTTGAACTGTGTAGCATTGAAGAGCTCGCTGCAGCCGTATCAGACGTCTTTGCCTGCTTCCCTTTATGTAGACAACAAGGTTTTGATATTCAGTGTAGCTGCCTCCTCCCACCACAAAACCAGGGGCCTCTTGGAATGGATTTTTGTTCCTGGGAACTGAACTGTCATTGCCCCATAGCATTTTGAGATTGAAATATCTACAATCATCAGTGTTTCGGGGTTTGGTTTCATCTCCATCAGATTGTCTCGAATACTAGTAATAGGTAGATTTTGCTGTTTCAAAACCAGGTTCTTCACTCCTTACGTGAAGAACTGTGATCCTATGTTCATGACTCGTGATAAGAGACCCACTGACTTAGTGGTAGTGTTGCCACAGTTGGCAGGAGCTGAGGCCACCCTAGTAAAAGCTTTCCGCTGTTTGATATATCGCAAGGGATTAAGATTACATCCTGCATCAGTTAAAGCTTTTTTATATTGCTCTAAATCAGCCTCAGAAGGAGGTTGTTGTGTGCTTATCTAACAGATAAGAAACAGCCTCATTTTATCTTCTGGAGTTCGCACCTCAGGATCTGATATTATATCTAGAACAGATTTGTCCAGAGCAGTTTTGCTCATTATTTTTTCTTCGTATTCAAAATGCACATCCAGTTTTCTTGCCTTTATATGTCCTAAAACAGCAGTGGCAACATCCGTATGGAGATCAGTAAGTCTTTCTTCTTTTTTTCAAGAAGTTCGGGCAAAGAACAGCTGATGTGATCTTAGCAGTATCATCAGAAAGAACACTGACACCTCCGTCATCTTCCCCTTCTAGTCCCACAATGATTAAAAGAAAAATCCCTATGCCTCTTAAAAAAATAAAGTACCAGTGGCCAGAAAGTTCATGTGCAATTTGAAATAGTTGCAAACTTCATGGTCACCCTATATCAGTCCACTCCAGTCGATATTTGGGATATACTTATGCTGAAAAAAATTGTTCATTTTCTATCTGAAATTCAAACTGAACTAGGAGCTCTGTGTTACCTGGCAACAGACACCAGCCCCACCCACCCTCCCACAGACCAGAGTCTCTGTCCCAATCTGCTGTCCTCCCTACCCCCTCCCTTCTTTGCTCTGACCCCTCTTTCACCTGCCTGAGAGTCCCTCCCCTGAGCTGCCCACAGGACAGGCAGTGTGAGCAGGCTCTAAGGACAGGGAGATGTGATAGAGAGAGATGGGCTGGTGCCACAGAGGCTTCCCCCAGTCTCTGCCCGTCTCCGACCTCATTTGTTTTCCACTCAGGAGGTTCCCCCAGCGTGAGAACACTCATCTGTCTCGCTGTCTCCTGTCCAGGAGGGGCAGGTCCTGGCTGCAACCTCCCTGATCACAACAGGCCCTGGCTGTGCTGACAAATTCTTCCCTGTCCCTTTACGACCCCATGAATTTTTCCTCTTCTCAGCAAATCTGATCACATCTCCCCGACTCCCTTTCTGGCTTACACCAGAGTTATCTTCTCCCGTCCATTTTCACTGGTCTCAGGCAGCCTCATCAATATCACGGACCAGGAAAGGACTCAGGGATGCTGCCTTCTAATGTTGTAAAATGGGAGAATTTTTCTTAACCCTGAGCAACAAAGGGCAGCTTTATTTTCAATAATAATACTGTTTCAGAATGTAAGGGTTTTTACCCCGGTGGATCTTTGGCATCAGAGTTACAGACTAACTTCACGTTTTCCTAAACTGGAGATTATTGGTGAATGACCACATCTGAGTCCTAAGCAGGCTTCTCACAGCTTCGGGTGGTTCACAGCAACCTGGGAAAGGCTCTTTGCTCCTCCTGATGAAGCTGGTGTTTGCCCCCAAGTGCGATCTCTCTGAGCCCACAGGTCATCTAAGCACCATGATGGGCACTCTGGGTCTTTAACCCACCTGTCCAGGCAAAGCCACTGCACAGCAGCAGAGAGGCTGCCTGGGGCCGGGGCAGGCAGCCTCTCCAGTGGCCTCTCTGTTCCTGCTCACCCACCTGTGAGGCCTCATCTATTCCAGGTGGGGAAGAAAGACAGCAGGGTTTGCGTTCTGCTCTTGTGGAGCTCACATAATGTCCCTTCCTTATAGGCCATGCTGATCCCTTCCTGTCACCTGGAAGGAAAGGTGATCAGGCACACCCAGGGTCAAAACGGAGTCATCAAACTGAACAGCAGGTCAAGTTCATTGTATACAAAAGAACATGCAGGAGCTGGGGAGGCCTCCAGACAAAAACCACCAGAGCAGCCTCAGGGCAGCAACAGGCTGGCTCGGGAAGCAGACATGATGGAGAGCAGACCTGATAGGGAGCAGACTCCATAGAGAGCAGTGCAAGGAAGCGCGGGGATCACCAGCTGCACACAGAGCAGCGGCAGCTTCCATGGGGCGTCTCCTGTGTCAGGATTTCCACTATGGTGGTCAGCCTCGGCAGGTGTGCTCAAACTATGGCCCCCGGGCCACATGCAGCCCACCTAGGACATTTATCCAGCCTACCAAGTGTTTTTGCCGATGCTGCCTATCCTGCTTGGCAGCCGACTTATTCTGGGGCCCCAGTCTGGCCCTCCACCAGTCTGAGAGACAGTGAACTGGCCCCTGTTTAAAAAGTTTGAGGATCCCTGGCCTAGGGTCTCATCTAAACCAAGGCCTCTGCTATTATTTTTTCTTTAGCTCAATCTAGTGGAGGTTATTTTGGGGTTGTCCCAATTTATTTTTTTAAGTTCCACAAGTAACCAATTTGTTTTAATAAAACTGATTTTAAGATAAAAGTCATGGTCTGGTAGTTAACTATTTTTATGTTATTTTTCTGAGATCAACTCTCTGATGTAACAGCCCTCTGTGGGAAGAGGTTTTTTTTTGTACCAGTTTCAGCTGTATTTTCTTCCAGATAATTACAAAACTTAAACCACATGACAAACCATAGTCACCTGCGTATTTTATCCTCTTAATAAGTTGTGAATACTGTCTCTGCCTAGTGTGATCCGCAGGGCGGCTCCATCAACTCTTAGCCACCCAGAGCCCAGTCTATCTGCATCATCTGAGGTGGGACAGAGTCCGTGTTGTGTAGACCCCACCTGTGCATGGTGGGTCTTGAGAGGAAATGAGGCCACGCCCTGGGTTACCCCTTCTGGCCTTGTTCTGGGGGAGGTTCTGCCCTGTACGGTCGCAACTCTGCAGGCTCATCCCCAACCGGCCTTGCCGAGGTAGTAAGTGCCCTGCTTGTGCCCTAGTTAGAAGAGAGGCCAGGCGGAGCAAAGGCACCAGCAGCTCTGACTTGAAGGGTCCTGGCCCACGAGGAATCTGCAAAGCCCATGGCATGGCCCATGGCTGCACCCTCATACCTGTGTCAACAGAAAACAACCCAATCTCTATGAAATAATTTAAAGAGGTTTTTTTCTGAGCTGAGTACATGAGACCATGGCCTGGAGGACTGACCATGCCCAGTAAGCCTCGGGCAAGTGGTCTGGCTGTGGTTCGGTCTCACCGTGGTTGGGTCTCACTGTGGTGGTTGGGTCTGGCCTTGATGATTGGGTCTCATCATGTTTGGGTCTCACTTTGGTGGTTGGGTCTTGCCATGGTTGGGTCTCGCCGTGGTTGGGTCTCGCTGTGGTGGTTGGGTCTCGCCATGGTTGGGTCTTGCTGTGGTGGTTGTGCATGGCCATGGTTGGGTTGCAGTCTGGTTTATACATGTAGGGGACACAGGAATTGCATCAGTCCATGGAAGACATGCATTGTTTTGGCCTAACAAGGAGAGACTTCTTGAAGCAGAACATTAAAGATCATAGATAGGTGTGAAGATTCTTTTATTTATAATGGGCTAAAGAAATAAAGATTTGTCTAAAGGCCTGGAATGTTTAAGGTTGATAAAGTTAAGGTAAAGAGGTTTGTTAATCAGACAAGCCACCAGACACACCCCTGCAGTTATCGTTTAAGCTTTAGACTTAAGCCCATTAATGAGCTGGAAAGGACCTCTCCAAGAAGTGGCGGAGGGTGAGAGTTCCCTTCTCATGGTCAGCAACTCAGCTTTAGAGTATTTCTGGGGTCCACTCAGCCAGCTGGGGATTTAAGATTCTATTCTAGCTCCTACCTCCACGAGCAATGGTAAACCATCCTCACAGGGCCTCACACCCCCAGAGATCTGGGCCCAGAGCACACACCATGTCCCCTCCGGCAGACGTGGCAGTAACACACACCACTGAATCCCTCCCTTCCCAGAGTGGTAACGGCAGGTGCCCGGCACAGCTGTGTCTGTGTGGCTGACCAACCACTCCACCTGCAGGGGAGGACATTGGCAACCTAGAAGTCTTCAATAACTCCTCCAAGGTCAGCAAGCAAAAGGGGTGTTTTAGAATTTGGGAACTACATCCAGATTCAGAACTCTGAGCCCCACAACTCCCTCCGAGGAGTCCCCCTTTTTACTGTGAAGATGGACACAGATGTCTACTCATCAACAATTAAGTCTCCTCACCAGGGGTGAGCGCATCTCTGTGCTCCCTGGTCATCCCCAGGAGGGCTTCCCACAGCCCCTCCTGCAGCAGCCCCCAAGTGGTTCTGCGGCCCCTGGGTATGGGGACACCACCTCTGGAGAGAAGCATTGTTCTGTGTCCAGGAATCATCTGGATGTTGGAAACGCCGCAAAGGGAATAACACAGTCTCTGCCGCTTGATCTCACAGGCCAAGGAGAAGGATGACAAAGCCTCAGACGAGTGTGGGGCAAACACCTGCAGGCCTCCCGCAGGGTGCACCCCGGTGGTGAGGCTTACTTCAAACCACCCAGGGCCTCCCACCTAGCAATTACCACCTTGGGGCGAGTGTTTGTAAACTAAAAATTCCAATTACCATTTTTCCCTTTTTAATGAACCTGCATTTAGATTGAAGGAACCTGTGAATAATTGAATTGCCGAGGACACTGCCCTGTGCCTGTGAGGAGCACCACAGACACAGCGTAATTGAATCCAGCTTGGTGGATCAGCCTCTCCCGTGTCTCATCCCCTATAGCAAAGGCAAGTTACAAACGCCCCAGGAGGGCGTCCAGCACCGCATGGTGACCAGGCAGTGGATGCCCCGGACGGTGCTCTGGGAGGGGAGGCCCGGGCTACTTTTCCAGGTCTCATCCTGGGTGAGCATCTTATCCCAGGTGCTGAAAAGATGTTTGGGGCAGAGCATCAGAAAGAGAAAAACCTACACGTTCTCATCTCCTGACTTCCATCTCCTCCCCTACAGATTCATCCCCCGTTTGGCAAAAACATGCTGCTTTTTAATCTCTATGATTGTTAATTCTGTGTTTACCCTCCAGAGCCCCAAACATGATTTCTCTGCTCTGGAGTGTTGGCCTTCAGGACTCTGTCACGGCCAGGTCCTCAGGACACCCGGGTAGACAGACGCTCCACTCCCTGTCCTTAGCCCCAGGCTCCAACCTCAGAGGAGACCAGTTTTGCCGGGGGTGCTGGCCCCACACACAGGGGGACAGGGCAGCTCCGTCCTGTCTCAGTGGGTCACCTCATGGTCTGGCTACTTCCTTTGAAAGCTGAGCCACTGCAGTCCCACGGAAGTGGTCTTGCTGTGGAGGCACAGTGATGACAGGCCGTCATTGACAGGCGTCAGGGAAGAGACACACAACTTAGTCCTCAGCTCCTCACGTTGTGGCTGGTCATCTGGGGCCACATTTTGGATCGGGCAGTCGTGGCAGGCAGGAGTCAGAGGGTTTCATCTAAACACAGACGGTACTTGAACTTGTCAACACACGCCCCAGAGCCATCTCTCCAGGTGCTAGGACACAACGCCTGTCAAGTGTTGACACCAAAAACTGTTCTAATGGGAAGACTGTTATTTAAGGTCCTGACTCATCACAGTTGTGAGCCTTTAAATTGTCACTGAGATAGAGCAGATCTGCAGGGTCCTAACCTTCCAGGCTGCCATGTGAGTGATTGTCCCCAGGTCACAACTCTCTTGGTCATCTGGAACTGTGGTTGGGGACACCAACAGCACCCTTAGGAGGTCCCTGGGAGGGTGACTAACCCTTGAGTCCTAACCCTGCCCTGAGGGCTCCATTGCTAGGGTGAAAGGGAGCTTTTTGTATTCAACTTGTATGGAGAAGAGGGCTTGAGCCAAGTTCATTCTGAAAAGTTCCTGTGATTCAGGTAACGATTCCTTCACCTGTTGTGCAAACCTGGACGTGCATTACACATGTTCCTGGTGTGGCAGTGACCAGCTCAAATCATGGAGCTGGTGGTCTCTGTCCTGAAAAACAGTTCAATAAAGGCTGTGGGTGCTGGAGCTGCCAGACCCAAACATGCCCCTGACTGCGGCTGTCTGTCCCTGGACATCTACGAGGGCTTCTTAGGGCAACTGCGGCTCCTGTAGCCCCAGGACCCCAGGCCCACTGGACACAGATCAGAAAGTCCAGGGCTATGCTCACAAGGACCCTGAGCAGGGCGTAGTCCCCCCACACACAGGGACCCCCAGACTCAGCCAGGAGCGAGTGTGAACTCAGGAACACAGGGTTCCAGAGAAGCAGAGTGGGGGACTCAGCACACACTGGCGCTTTGGTTCCTTTTAATACTGGGTTTCCATGTTCAGACATTCTCTCTCAACAAATTCCTGCTCATCTGGACTCCCAGTCTCGCAAACACCCTGACTCAGAACCTGGCATTGGGACACCACAGCTACCAGCAAACAGCTTCACGTGTCTACTTTAAAAAACGTTGAAAATAAGAAAAAAGTATCTCCTATGAGAAACTGAGACTCTTCTAGAAAGGAACAAAGTTCTCATCCTTACGAAGCCCGAGTTCTGTCAAGACAGCAGACAGTAAACAGGAAATAAAAGAGTGAGCTTTAAACGTGAGGAGCAGGACGCTGAGAGGGCCAGACCAACGCCATTTTGTTGTTTACTACATAAGACTGTTCCTAGCCTGCAGAGCCGCACCCTGCTGTGCCCCCCACCCCTGCATGCACAACCACAAGCCGTTGGTTGAGTCACCATCGCCATTTTGCTGTTTATTACACAAACCCTGTTCCTAGCCCCTCCACCCCTCAACCTGTACCCGCAGGGCCACTCTCTGCTACTCCCCCATCCCTGGTTGCACAACTGTCAACTGTTAATTGAGCCACCTTAGTGCAGCAATAACCAGACCATTAGAACAACATCACCATTTTAGCACTAAGTTTCAGTTTCCTTGAAATTCAGGTATTCCCCTTCAACTACCCAATCAGGCTGCACCACCTCAGCCCCCCCCACCCCCCGTTAGGAAATCCCCCGCCCCTCAACCTGTACCAATCCAAATCCTCCCTGTACTAATGAAATCATCAACCACCAATCAAAAGTGTAACCGTAACCAACCCTACCCTTCTTGCCTTCTGTACCCCATAAAAACCTTCCACACCCCAGGTTCAGGGCTCTTCCTCGGCTTGCATGCCAGGGGAGTCCAGGCCCGGGCTTGAATAAAGCTCACCTCTTGCTTTTTACATGGGAGTGTGTCTCGGACTGTCTGCTGGGGAGTCTTGGGGGAATTTTGGCACAACAACGCTGCCAAGAAAACCCACCTGGAAGGCACAGGAAAGGGGGCAGGAGGGGCCTGCAAACCTCAGGGGACAAACTCCCAGAGCGCAGAGCAGGTACTGGGTGTGGACTGGCCATGAACATGGGCGCTGGCTGGCAGGGGGGACACATCACAGTGCTCGGGGACCAGGGCTAGGAGGGAATAGGCAGAGGACCTGGTTTGTACCAGTGCTCTGGCACCCCGCGGCCATGGGGGGCTGGCTGCAGGCCCAGGTCTCCTGGCAACGTGGCCCAGAAGTGGTGGGAGCAGGTGTGTCATGCAAACTGGCACCTCCTTGCAGAAAGGGCCTCTCTGGGCTTAAGGGGAAATTTTGAAGAACCCGAAGCAGGTGCACAGGAAGTTATTCTTACTACATATGCACATCTCTGCACACACCCATCACACAAACAAATTAGGACTCAGAAGTGAGCCCAGAACCATGGCCCAAAGTCCTGTGGAGCCTCAGCACAGTTCACAACATGGCAACTGCCACACACTCCTCCAGTCAAGGTCCCTGCGGAGAGAACTGAGCTTCTGATGAACAGGCCAGAGTAACAGATCACTAACAATGAATCCCCACAGCCAAGAGGCAAAACACGGCAATTCGCTCAGTGCTGCCTGAGCAGGGCCAGATGTGACTGTGAAGAATGTCACTGAGCGGCCCCCAGCCAGCCGAGAGACCAGGTCAGGCACCCAGCTGAGCTCCGCACCCACCTGAGCTCCCCGAGCACATCTGTAGTCCATAAAGAGGACAGCCTTGGGGACCAAATAGAGAGTGCTCAGAAGATTCCAGAATCCCAGCAACAAAAGGAGAGCCAGACGGCACAGGCAGAAACTGGCATTGTCTTTGGAGAAACCAAGCCCCAGGTGCAGGAGTGGCCCTGAGGGGCCTGGACGCCGGCCACTTTCTCTAGGTCTGCAGAGCCCGAGGACAGAGAACAAAGGCACAGGCAAAAGTGCAGATACCCAGCTACGTCATAGCCCCCAGGGAGGTCAGGACACCTCCCCAGACTTGATGGGCGGTGGGGGTGTTCATGTTTTTAATCACTTTTATTGAGGTGTGATTTACGTGGAATTAAGTTCATCAGTGTGGCGTGTGCACTTCAGGGGGTGTCGGCAAATGTGCACAGTTGTTGAACCCCGAGGACAGTCAGTCTCTACACAGAGCAGCTCCATCCCAGGTCCCCTCCCCGGCCCTGTCCATCCATCTGCCTGTCTCTGTAACTTTGCCTTTCCCACAGTTCCCCATAATCGGAACAGTTCAGTGTGTAGCTTTACCTCCGTTACTTTTCGCCCAGCATAGCATCGTGGAGATCCATGCGTGCTGTTGTGTCAAGAGCTGTTTCTGATATTGCTGAGGAGTGCTCCCATGTGGGGACACAATCACCAGAGTGTCTGCATGATTCCAGTGCCACTTACTGAAAAGACCGTTCTTTCCTCTCTAACTTGTCAAGTCTGTTGGAAATCAACCAGTCACGTGAAAGTCCGTTTCTGGACCCAGGTTCCGCCCCTTTGCTGTGGTTGCTCTCCGAGACCAGCGCCACACCTGATCTGCACCTTCACATGATAAACTCAGAGGCAGCTGGATGATTCCATTTCATTTTCCCTTTTCAAAACCTGTTTTATAGGTTCATACTTCTTTATTTGGGGGGAAACGAAGGTGGCAGGGATTTTAACTGGGCTCCTGTGAATCTACACCTCAATTTGGGAAGAATGGACGTGTTTACAGTAGTGAGCTTTCGGGTATCTTTTTCCATTCGTTTACATGGTCTTCGATTTCTCTCAGGAGGGTTTCGTAGTTTTGTCTACAAATCTTGCACATACAGTATATTGTTAGATACATTCTTTTTTGTGTTAGATACATTCTTAATTATTCCATTTGGTGAGGTATGCAGATGTTTAATACAAGCAGATTTTTCATTCATCTTTTAAATTTTATCTTTTCTGAATTCTCTAGTAAATAGTATCACTGAAGTTTAATTTAAAACTGTCTTTTTATAAAATGTAAAAAGTATAATTTTTTGTATATGGCTCTGTTATCCTGTTAAACACTTCAAGAATTGTAGTAGCTTTTTTGTGACTGCATTAGGATATTAAATAAGAATATGCCTGACGTTAAGGAGAGTGCTGGTCCTTGGCTTCCCACCTAAACGACTCTCATCTTTAATTTCTTCCTGTTATCTCATTTCACTGTCAGTCTGGGCTAGGATGAGCATGGTATTCACTACAGGTTTTTATACACGTTCTGGATTTTGCATCTTTGTCCAATGCTTTTTCTGCATCTGTGAAGATGATTATACAGCTTTCATTCCTACTCTGTCACTGTGGTGAGTTGCCTTGACGAACTTTTCAGTGTTAAACCATCCTTACATTCATGGAAATAAAATTCACTTGATCAGGCTAAAATATTCTTTTGCAATAGTGCTGGGTTGACCTTGCCATTATTTTGAGGAGAAGTTTTGCATATACTTTCATGAGGAATATCGGTTGGTTGTTTTGTTTGTCATACATTATTTTGAGTTTGGTATCAAGGTACGTCAGCCTCCTAGATTGAGGTCAGATGTGCTTTTTCCTCTTTTTAAAAAAATTTATCTTGTGATTTCTTCCTTGACATTTACACACACAAAGAATGTTTAATTTCTGAAACTGTGAGGATTATTAATTTTTCATATAACTGGCTTGTGTTCAGAAATACACTCCTTACTTTTTCAGTCCTCTTAAGTTTATTGAGATTTTTTTGGCCCAGAACACGGCTTATCTTCTTAGCATGCTGGAGCCTACAGTTTGCACCCCTCCCACTCCTCATGGAGGGCCCCACATTATCACCTGAAATCAGCTGTCATGGAACATTCACCAGACAGAAATTCCAAACACTGCCCAGCAGAGCTCCGCAAGATACTTGAAAAGCCAGTTGTTAAAGGGCTCTAGGCAGCTCCTAACTTACCTGTCTGAATGTCCCATCCTCCTTGCTTGTTTCTGAAGGCAGAATGGGGACCAAAGACCCCTTCTTGGCAAAGGAAAAGATCCCCAGAAAAAGGGAAAAATCCAAAAGTAAGCAGAGTGAGTTGAAACAAAGGAAAGTCAGCTAGTTTACCTTTAAACCAGCCAATGCTAAATTTCTCATCTGAGCAAGGTTCCTGCCTTTCACAGAGCTATTGGGGATACAGCTTCCCGACACCCTGCTGGGTCTATAAACACTCTGAGGAACAATAGCCACAGAAGATGCTGTGGCAAAGCCTGGAAAGATACAGGCCCTAATTAACTAGGCCCGTTCCTGCCCAGTAAACAGTCACAGCAAATACTCACCGTGGAGATTTGTATTTGGCTGGGGCAGAGATCATGGGAACAGCTCGCTCGAGCCCTGAAATGTGGGCAGGAGGGCTTATATCCCTTATCCCAGAGGAAGACCCTCTGTGGTGGTGATGGGAGGAGAATTCCTCTCTCCCACGGATTCTTCAGAGGAGATTGATGCCAGTGGGGTTATACTCCACTGTGAACTATCGGAGTTTAACACCTCCCTAGGAATCTGTGTGGGTGACCTCGGACCGAGGCTGCCCCCACACAAGGCTCAGGTTCCAGGGTTCTCAAGGCTGCTCAGACCCTTAAAGTTAATGATTATAGAAACAATAGGCACTGATATACTTGCTAAGAGAAACTGCTGGCGTCTCTGTACCATACCTCAGCTCAACCTCTGGGATAAGGAGCAAATAGCCTTTAATAAAAGCTGAGTGGAAATGACACTCGGGGCCACCACCAGAACCCCACAAGTGGGTGCTGGTCCCCTGAGTTCCCACCTTTGAAATTTCTATTCTGGGTGTCTTGTCACTTCTTTCTGATCATTTCTAACTTTATGTTTCTTCAGTCGGTTGCTGCCAGATCCACAGGTCTTAAGGGACCCTGCCCCCCACCCCCCACCCCACCCCTGGGCAGGACCCTTCCTCTGCCTGTGTATACATCACAATACACACACACACACACACACACGCACTCCTGGGCTATTTCTGACTTCCACCAGGGCTCTTTCTGGTCTTTTCTCTTTCTTATTTACAACTTCCTTCTCACACAGAAATGTGTCTCCCCTCACCTACAAAGTACTCACGTATTCATCCAACCGTGCAACACATATAAACCAGTTCAGAACTGCTAAACTGTACCCCTGTGAGAACAAGTTGCCTGCTGAGAACAAGAGCACGGTGCTTACATGCAGTCCATTTCGTTTTTAGATTTTTACGAATCTGATTAAATTATTATTTTCTAAACTAGGGAGGGTAGCGCTCTCTCCCCACCCTGCAGTGTGGCTGTGCAGCAATTGTAATACAACTAGACAGATGCCCCACTGTCAGCCTCCCTCCTGAGACCCTCACCCTGGATGCAGGTCACAGATTCCACACAGTCAGCCTCCCTCCTGAGACCCTCACCCTGGATGCAGGTCACAGAGTCCGCACAATCAGCCTCCCTCCTGAGACCCTCACCCTGGATGCAGGTCACAGATTCCACACAGTCAGCCTCCCTCCTGAGACCCTCACCCTGGATGCAGGTCACAGATTCCACACAGTCAGCCTCCCTCCTGAGACCCTCCCCCTGGATGCAGGTCACAGATTCCCCACAGTCAGCCTCCCTCCTGAGACCCTCATCCTGGATGCAGGTCACAGATTCCCCACAGTCAGCCTCCCTCCTGAGACCCTCACCCTGGATGCAGGTCACAGATTCCCCACAGTCAGCCTCCCTCCTGAGACCCTCACGCTGGATGCAGGTCACAGATTCCCCACAGTCAGCCTCCCTCCTGAGACCCTCACCCTGGATGCAGGTCACAGAGTCCGCACAGTCAGCCTCCCTCCTGAGACCCTCACCCTGGATGCAGGTCACAGATTCCCCACAGTCAGCCTCCCTCCTAAGACCCTCACCCCAGGCTGCAGGTCACAGAGTCCGCACAGTCAGCCTCACTCCTGAGACCCTCGCCCTGGATGCAGGTCACAGAGTCCGCACAGTCAGCCTCCCTCCTGAGACCCTCACCCCAGGCTGCAGGTCCATATTAGGTCCATGGCCTGTGAGGAGCCAGGCTGCCCAGCAGGAGGTGAGCAGCGAGAGAGCCAGCAAAGCTTCTTCTCTATTTACAGCCACTTCCTAGCACTCATGTTGCTGCCTGAGCTGGGCCTCCTCTCAGACTAATGCCACATTAGCTTCTCATAGCAGCACGGACCCTACTGGAGACTGTGTATGTGAGGGGTCTGGGTCATGCTCCTTGTGAGAATCTAACACCCGATGACGTGAGGAAGACCTGAAGTGGTGGTGCCAGCACTGGGGAGCGGCTGCAAATACAGATTGTCATTAGCAGAGGGCTGACTGCACGGACGATAATAAAGCAATTCCTTGCAGACTCTTATCAAAATCCTATTAGTGAGTGGCAGGTGACAATTAAGCTACATTGGCATTATAGTGAGATGTGTGACCATTTCATTGTACATTACAATGTAATAATAATAGAAAGAAAGTGCACAATTAATGTAATGCACTCGAATCATCCCAAAATCATATCCCGCTGACCCTGGTCCCTGGCAAGACTGTGGAACACGTCCCTGGTGCCAAGAAGGGTGGGCCCACTGCGATGTACACAGGCTAATTCTCCTACATGTTCAGTAAGCAAAGTGCACAGGCTGTGGGTTTGACATGCACGTAGGGCATTTACATTCCTCATGTTCTTCATTCTGTGCGGAGTATTCAGTTTTCTTTCTGGAGATATTCCCTTCACATGTTAGAACTTATATCAGTATTTCTTATAGCAAAGCTCTCCTGGTAGCAAATGCTTTTAAATTTCCTTTATCAAAAATGATTGTATTTCATCAATTCTTGAAGAATGCTTTCACTAGATAAAGAATGCAGAGTACAGTTTATACCCAGAATTCAGAATAGAGCTTGTTTGTTTGTTTGGCTTTCAGCCTGTAGAGACGCGGCCTTGTCCTCTGTCCCTGCAGTGATTGCTGCTGGGAAGCCAGCCGGTGATGGCTCCATGGTTGCCTTGTAAGTCAAACGTCGTCTTTCTCTTGTTGTTTTCGAGATTTTCTGGTCATATTGGGTTTTAACAATGCAATAATGATGTGCTTCCATGTGGATCAGTCATGTTTTTTCTCCCTGGTGTTCATTTAGCACCTTTTTGTTTTATATCAGAAATAGAATATTTCTGGACACTATATCTTCAAGCATTCTTTTCTTTCCCTCTGGCAAGCAATTGAATTATATCCGTTTAGACATTTTAATATAATGTAAAAAAACATTCAGATCTCATCCTTTAAAAATAACACACGCATATCACACACACTCACACCACACACATACACCACACACACCACACACATATAACACCACACACACACCACACACATATAACACCACACACACATCACACACATGCACACCACACACACACCACACACTCACACCACACACACACACACCACACACTCACACCACACACATACACCACACACACCACACACATATAACACCACACACACACCACACACATGCACACCACACACACACACACCACACACTCACACCACACACATACATCACACACACCACACACATATAACACCACACACACACCACACACTTACACCACATACATATAACACCACACACACCACACACATGCACACCACACACACACCACACACTCACACCATACAAACTCACATACACCACACCACACGCACACAACACACACCACACCACATGCACCACACAAACACACACACACCACACATGCACACCACACACATACACTACACACACCACACACATATAACACCACACACACACCACACACATGCACACCACACACATACACCACACACACCACACACATATAACACCACACACATACACCACACACTCACACCACACACATACACCACACACACCACACACACACACCACACACTCACACCATACAAACTCACATACACCACACCACACGCACACAACACATACCACACCACATGCACCACACAAACTCACACACACCACACACACCATACAAACTCACACATACACGCACACAACACACACCACACCACATGCACCACACAAACTCACACACACCACACATGCACACAACACACACCACACCACACACACCACATGCACACAACATACCACGTGCACATCGCATACACCACATGCACACAACACACACCACACCACATGCACCACACCATACACAACACACACCACACCACATGCACCATGCAAACTCACACACACACTCACACCACACACACCACACCACACACACCTGTTTCCTCTGCCTTTCTCTGTCCTCTGTCTTGCTCATTTGGCTACAACATCCATCTCATGCATATTTTCTCTAAAAAAATTTATTTTTTAATGCTAAAATTTCCACTTTTATTGTTTCTATTACTCCACTGACACTTTCTTGTTCTCTGTAGACATTTTCCCCAATTAAAACATGACTACTTTAGAATTAAAATCCCAAGGGGGCTTGGGGTATTTTGGAGGGGTTATGCCTTTGTGTTTTACCTCCAGGACCCCTCCCCACTTCTGTATGAAGTGAGAGCAAACCCCCTGCTTCCACTGGGGGGGAGGTGCCCATGATGTTGGCTTGGAGTAGGCTAAGAGGTCATCCATGAGGAAACCTTCTCACCACCACCTGAATGAGCTTTTACCAGAGCCTGATCCTACCTGACTGGGGAACAGAGATGTCCCCTGGCTCACTACAGGACTGAGACCCAACCATGGGTCTTCAGCGTGCCCCCGATCCCCGCCTACCACACCCCAAAGGTCTGCTGCATAGTAGCAGGGTTACAGCTGAAAGGGCTAAGAGACCCAGACTCTACTAAGGGACTGGAGGGAAACCTGAAGATAACATGGATATAAGAACAAGAACACTAGAGGAAGTTCCAGCTGTGACACCCACAGCTACCGCAAAGACTAAACACAACCTGACTCCTCATGAGACAAAGAGAAAACCTCACCCTGACGGCCAGCCCACCTCAGCTCCCTCTACCCCTCATCTGAACTCCAACAAAAAATTGCAAGACAAAAAATATAGACATGAATATAGAGGAAATTTCGAACCAGAAGACAAAAAATTACAAGCAAAAAACATAGATTTGAATGTGGAGGAAATTTCAGAATTTTTAGAAATTCAGAACCAGACTTGAATATAGAGGAAATTCCAGAATTAGAAATTTTAAAAAATCTGAGATTACCACACTAAGGGCTCTGATAGAAAAAGTAGACCCCATAAAAAATCAGATGAGTAATAAGATCAGAGAGATGGAAACCCTCAGAAGGAATCAGAAGGAAATGCTGGAGGTAGAAAACACTGTAACAGAAATGAGGAATGCCTTCGATGCACTTAGCAGTGCACCCACGTAGCCAGGAAAGAGTCAGTGAGTTTGAAGATATACCAAGAGACTTTCAGAACTGAAATGCAAAGAGAAAAAAGAATGCAAAAGATGTATCAGAATGTGCAGGAACTGTGGGATAATTACAAAATATATAACATTTATGCAATGAAAATACCAGAAGGAAAAGAAAGAAAAGAACACGTGTGATATTTTAATTGATTATGACTTATAACTTTCCAAAATTAACAATACATTGCTATCTACAGATCCAGAAAGCTCAGAAACACCAATCATAATAAATATAAAAAAAAACTACACCTTGGTACATCATATTCAAACTTTAGAAAACCTTGAGAGAAGTCTGTGAGGGCTAAAAATGCCCTTCCCTTACGAGGAACAAGACTACAAATTACATCAGACTTCTCTTTAGAACACACACAAGCAAGGGGAGTGTAGAATTAAATATTTAAAATGTTGGAAGAACAAAACCACCAGCATAGAATTCTGTGTCCAGTGAAATTTCATCTCACAATTGAAGAAAAAAATAAAGCTTTCTCAGGTAAACAAAAATCGAGGGAAATTTATCACCTTTGTGGGAAGGATTAAAAGAAATTCTTTAGAGAGAAGGAAAATAATGTAGGCCAGAAACTGAGATCTACATAAGGAAAGGCAAAGCTTCAGAGAAGGAATAAAAGAAGACAAAATTAAAACACAATTTGTTTTATTTAGGATAGTTACAATAATCTCTGTAAAGTACAGTTTTAGCGTTTTGTTCATGCTGGGTTCAGGTTAAATTATGTCTCTTGTCTTCTCCTTTGAAAGCGTATTCCACATCCCTGGCTTTTCATATGTCCTATAATTTGGGCTGCGTTTTGTCTTGGCTCAGCCCCAAGAGTACTCACAGCACATGTGGGTTTGAGGGCAGTCAGGATGAGAGAGGGAGGTGGGGGTCCCCTCTCTGCCTCTCCAACAATCTCCTCTGCACAGTTTCCACTGTCTCAGCTGACGTTTCTGGTTCCCTGGGCCAAGGAGTCTAGATTTTTCCACATGAGGCTGTGCTGCCACCATCCATGCTGTGCTGACTGCACTGGGGATTCACAGTCCCCTTCCCTACTCCACCCCCTTCCCTCCTGAACGAGTAAGGGCATCTTCCTCTACAGTCTGTCTGCTTCTGTTCCTTTCCAGCAGCACAGGGTATGACTTTTTCCTCTGTATCATGTCCTGGATCCATAGTGCTTTCCTGAACAGGTGCTACTGCTAGGCCCCTAGTCCCTCACAGTCTGAAGCAGTAGCCCACTTTCATTTTTGAAAGATGTTCCATTGGGTATAAACTTCTCATTGGAGAGTACTTTCGTACTTTAAAGGTACCATTCCATTTACCCTGGCACACATGTTTTCTGATGCGTGTATGCTGTCATTCTTAGCTTTGTGACCTTCATGGAATCATGAGCTCTGCGTTCCTCCTATGGAAACTGCTTTTAGGATTTCTCCTTAGCAGCAATTAGATCAGTATGTGTCCTGGTGTGGTTTTCTTTATGTTTCTTCTGCTGGAAATTTATTGATCTCCTTGAATCTGTCAGCATAGTTTTTATCAAATTTCAAAATTGTTCAAATGTTATTTCTTCCAATAGTTTTTCTGTACCTCATTCTCCCTTCTTTGTGAGCAAGGTGACTATACTCATTTTAGACCACTTAATATCCTCTCCCCAGTCCTGATGCTCTGTTCACTCTTGTCATCTTTTTTTCTCTATGCTTCATTTTGTTTTGTTTTGTTTTGTTTTTATTGTAGCTTCAAGTTCACTAGGATTTTTGTGTGTAATGTAGTATACTAATTTTTTACTTTAGGATTTTTGTGCTATCCTTGCAAATTTTTTTTTAATTTTAAAAATGTTAAAAAAATTTAGACCATTAAAATGAACTCATAGTGACTAAATTACTAAAGGGAGACGGTCACTCTCTTAATTGCAAGGCATTATCATATTTTGTTGCAGCTGGGTGTAAAGCTTACTGTAGCCTCCACTCACCATGAAACATCTTGTTGCCAGTTTTCTTCCTGAAGGACCAGGGCCTAATTCTCATGGTGCTGATGTTTACAGGGATCTGGGCTTGCGTGATTTGCCCTCTCCAGAGAGGGATGTGATGAGGAGTTCACATAACAAGCATCACCTGAGCAGAACTAAAATTTGCAAATCATATAAAATTGAGACACACTGGAAATTCACCATGATTTCCAAAAATATTATGATAGCATATAGAGTATATTCTATGAGAAATTATTTTTTAACATTTTAAATGCCATGGTTAATTATTTAGAAGGGCATCTTACTGTGGAGTTTCTAGGTTTGCTTCTTGAAAATCTATCCTCTTTTTACAGGCTTTGAGAGCATTTATGGGGTTTTATAAACAAATCTATGTATAATTCACACCACTTCTATTGCATTTTCCCTCATTCCAAATCTTATTTAAACAGAAGATTATCAACTTCCGAAGGACGTGTAAATACAGCCCTCTGGTATTTCCAAAGTCTAGTCTGCTATTGCTCCCAGTTAGCGCATGTGAGGGAGACCTCAGTGCACAGATGTGACGGTGTCTGCTTTGATTACGGGTCCTCTGTGAAAACCCAGAGAGCATTTCACTTGTAAAGAATTGGGCAAGTCGGCATTCAAATGTTCACACTTGCAAGGAGAGAGCAGAGCATTTGGGGTACCATCCACCTGTGTCCTAGAAAATACAACATGCCTGGCTTGCAGGCAGAGAAGGCTGCAGCATTGGGAAGCTGAGTAGCTGTGGAAATGCCAGCCTGACTTGGAGAGACAGTCTGTAGCATAGTCACCTGGAGAAACCTTATCCCTCCAGAAGGTCCAGGGACTGAGATGAGAGGAGGGCAGGCCCAAATGGAGTCTAGTTGTGCTGATGCCTGGTGGATGCTCTCAGCCCCAGGCTTCACCATAGACTCAGTCAAGCTGGTATTAGCCTGGAGAGATCACACAGGGATGGCAGTGACACTTACAGGATAGGCCGTCCTGACTTCTGTGACCTTCTTTAACTGTATGTTAAAGAGCATCCCCAGCTTCTGGTCTCCCAGTGCTAGTAGCATGACCAATTACACAACCAAAAACACCCCACTCATTCCTCACACCCCTGGGAAGTGCTCCTGCCCCAGCTGAGACCCATCAACAACCAAAATACCCCACTCATTCCTCACACCCCTGGGAAGTGCTCCTGCCCCAGCTGAGAACCATCACTGAGGAGCAATTGTGGAATCCTAGTGACAACGTCGACCAGCATCTAGTGCAGACACTGGTTGTGCCCGTGGTCATTCTGGAGCTGCTTCAGTTAGTCTCTTATTGTTGCCTGTTGGGAAGGGAGTGGAGTTTCTTAAGGATGCCGAGGATTAGCATTGTACTCAGGAATTCTGGACAGATTTTCACAGAGCTGTCTAGACTGTCCCTGGACTGGGAATATGGATGGGTTACCAGGGAGACATGGTCCTTCTGCATGACAGAAAGCCCATTCTTGGCCCAGCTTTACAACCAAGTCTAGGACACAGCCCCACAAGCTCTGAGGATGAAGCAGAGATGGCGCATTGGAGGCAGGACATGCGCTCTCCAGGAGGAAGGCCTGGGCTACAGGCACCAGGGAGGGGAAGACTCCAGTGGGAGGAGAACAGGAAGAGCACAGTGGGCACTCACACAAGACCAGGACTGCAGGGAAGTAGGAGCTGATCTAGCGGAGAGGCCAGAAGCCACAGTCCCACAATAGAGCTCTAGGAAAGACTTAAGTCCCCCAAATTACCATACATCCTGCAGAATTCAGGCCAAATGCATTTAAAATTAGTTGAGTGATAAAAGAACTTTTGAGCTGCCTTGTGGGGAAATGTGTGCTTCTGGAAGCTTAGTCAGTGTGTGTCTCTGTCTATGGGGTACAGCTTCTGAGAAGCTGGAAGCAGATGTGAAGCTAAAGAGGTTGCTGGGCTTCCTAAGAGCAGTCTGGGGCTGTGTGGAGCATTCCAGAGACTCCCAAGAACTGATAGGATCATGCTGTGATGGCACCAGAACAGAGTGGGCCCTGGGTCAGCTTGGCTCTGAGTTCTGCCCAGGGACAAAGGGGCAGAAAGGCTCAAAGTGAGAAGGTAACATCCAGGAACACAGAGCACGAGGCCTTGCCAAGCTATGCTATGGGGAGACCAAAATCAGCCCAGCAGTTACTAGACCCCTCTGGGGTAGGCCAGTGCAGGGGCTGCAGCTTGGAACCTTCCTGGGAGTGCAAACATGCAACATTGCTCCTGCAACACTGTAGACTCTGATGGCTTCACTTTAGCCAACATGTCCCCACATTTGGGACTTTGCCAGGGCTAGCAGCAAGAACACAGTCTTGCTTTATAAACATGAAATCTTCCTGTACAGCTCTCCCAAATCTCAACTGAAGCTGCTGCCTCTGCAAGCAAAACAGTGATGGCTAATGCATTGGGGATGCCAGACTCTCCCAGCAGACTGGAGAGACACCACAGCCCACACTCTCTGAGCAAGGCCATGCAGGGCTGGGCCCCACATGTCTCCTGAAAATCAGGACACTCCAAAGCAAACACACTGCATCACTGTCTGTAGTTATCCCTCCATATGTCCAGATTGTCCCAAATCAGAGGTGTGCACAGGTGTGCTGCTGTGTGTGCATACACATGCACATGCACATATAAATATACATGTGCACATATGCATGTGTGTGCACATGATAGATTTATATGTGTGGGTTCTGCACACATAAATTGTATGAACATATCAATATGCATGAAGTGTATATGTGTGTTCACGTGTGTGCCCTCTACATGTTAACACAGGCCCATCTAGACTCTGACCCTCTTATGCACATTGTGAATTAATGGCAATGGCTCTTCTTCCCAAATTCCTCATGAGACAAGGACAAAAGCTCTTTGCCAACCCAGCAGAATTTCCAGACTTCAGATTCCTAGTCCAGAGAAAGGAAATTAGAGAGGTGCCTTCTAGCTGGTAATCTTAAAGTGAGAGTTGACAGCTTTTTTTCTCTGCCACATTTATGGTGTTTTAATGAGCAAACCAGCAGTGGAGAATGTCATTATCCTCACCCTATGTAGCCAAAGGAAGGGTGGGCCATGGCACAAGTGCATGCAAACAGACCAGTTGAAGCAATTTGCACTACGCCCAAATGTGTGGCTTTTTAAATCCCTCTGTTTCAGCCTCAATTGACTCAGGGAAAATCCGCATTTGGCATTATTTTTTCCTAGATAATAAATGAACTTGTCCTGCCCTCAACCCCTCCAGTAACCAGAAGAGAAATATTGAAGAGGCAGTTGGCAGGAGGGGATCAAGGCTGTGGTTCAGCAGCAAACTCCATGTAGCTCTCAGCCTCCTGCTGCAATAACTCTGCTCCATAAATATTTAATATTTTAGTTATGTTTTCTTAAACCAAAAGTTGACCCTTATTCAAAGTAATCACATAAGTGATCAGTATTTGCACTGCCTGAGGAAACAGGAAATTTGCATTTGGGTTATCTGAGCCAAAATTAAACATTTATACATTTTATTCACATTCTCGCCATTAGGCCCAGCATACTCCAGCTCTCTGCATTCAGTTCTGTACTACAAAATGTTTCCTCTTTGAAATAAAATTACCCAGGAAAATTGCACTTGTTCTAGGAATGGTAACACACTCCTCCAACATCCTCTAAAGAGTCTTTTCAAGGAGGTAACCCTTTGCTGGGAAAATGCACTGGACCTCAATAGGAGAATTCTACATTTAAACATTTAAGAGGATGCACATTTCACCAGTCATACCCCAACATTGGTTATCTGCTTGTTGTGTTTTTAGCATGATTTATTTCTTAAAAAACAACTTCGTACCTGGACTATTATTTACCCTTTTCTACAAACAACCAAAGCAATAAGAGAGGGAGACAAAGGGGCAAATGTTGTCAGAAAGAAATGAGGTTTGAGAAAGTTAGTGGAATTTCCAGTACTATAGTTCTGAGTCTGAGTCATCTTTCAAAAACTGGAAGTTGAGTTACTTAGGTCTTTTTCAAACTAGGATCTAATTTAACACAATGCAACCAGCACCCATGAACTTAGAAAGGTCTATCTCTGGACTTCCCTCTCATATTCAGAGGGAAATGTCACAGTTTCTGAGACAGTGATTCTGATTTGTCCCAGTCTATGTGGCCCCCAACCTCCTCTCAGTAACTTTTTGGGATCCTGAATGGCAAATTTCTGCAGGAATTCCTTGTGAAATGATCTGATTGGCCATTCACTTGTTTATGTCATATTCTAACCATTTCACTGTTTTTCTTTTTTTTAATTTTACCTGGCTTTTAAAAAACTTTTACTTTTAGTTGTTATGAAGACGTGATTGGTAGTAGAATATATTTATGGAATACATATGATATTTAGATACAAGCCTACAGAATGTAATAATCAAATCAGAGTACCTGGTGTACCCATCACCTCAAGTCTTTATCATTTCTTTATGTTAGGAACTTTTGACGTCTACTTTCTTAGTTATTTTGAAATATATGGTAAATTATTGTTGGCTACATGGCCTTATTGCTCTGCTGAACGCTGGACCTAATTACTTCCATCTAACTGTATTTGTTCCCACTAACCATCCCTTCTTTTTCCACCCCTTCCCACTGTACTTCCAAGCATAGGGTAACCACCATTCTACTCTCCATGAGTTTGACATTTTATAGCCCCATGTAGAAGTGAAAACATGCAATCTGTGTCTTCCTGTACCTGGCTTATTTTACTCAACACAGCATCCTACAGTTCCATCCATATTGTTGCAAATGACAGGAATTCATTCTTTTTATGGTTGAATAACATCCAATTATGTACAAGTACCACATTTTTTTATCCATTCATCCATCAATGGACAATTCACTAAAGTTGCAGTGCCCCAAATTAACATATGAAAATACATTGCATTTCTATATGCCAATAGTCTGGTAAAGAAACCAAAAAATACCATTTGTAAAAGATATAAATCAAATAAAATCCCAAAGCATAAACTTAACCAAATAAGCAAAAGATCTCTGCAATGAAAACTATGAAACATTAATGAAAGAAACTGAAGAGAATGCCAAAGAAGGGAAAGACATCCCATGTTCATAGACTGGAAGTCACATTGTTAGTTGGGAAAGATATCCCATGTTCATGGATTGGAAGTCATATCATTAGAAGGGGAAGACAGCCCGTGTTCATGGACTGGAAGTCACATTGTTAGGAGGGAAAGACAGCCCATGTTCATGGATTGGAAGTCACATTGTTAGGAGGGAAAGATATCCCATGTTCATGGATTGGAAGTTACATCATTAGAAGGGAAAGACAGCCCGTGTTCATGGACTGGAAGTCACATTGTTAGGAGGGAAAAACTTCCCATGTTCATGGATTGGACGTCACATTGTTAGGAGAAAAAGATATCCCATGTTCATGGATTGGAAGTTACATCATTAGGAGGGAAAGATATCCCATGTTCATGGATTGGAAGTCACATTTTTAGAAGGGAAAGACAGCCCAGGTTCATGGATTGGAAGTCATATTGTTAGGAGGGAAAGACTTCCCATGTTCATGGATTAGAAGTCACATTGTTAGGAGGGAAAGACTTCCCATGTTCATGGATTAGAAGTCACATTGTTAGGAGGGAAAGACAGCCCATGTTCATGGATTGAAGTCACATTGTTAGGAGGGAAAGATATCCCATGTTCATGGATTAGAAGTCACATTGTTAGGAGGGAAAAACAGCCCATGTTCATGGATTGGAAGTCATATTGTTAGGAGGGAAAGACTTCCCAGGTTCATGGATTGGATGTCATATTGTTAGGAGGAAAAGAAAGCCCATGTTCATGGATTGGAAGTCACATTGTTAGGAGGGAAAGAAAGCCAAGGTTCATGGATTGGAAGTCACATTGTTAATAGGGAAAGACAGCCTATGTTCATGGATTGGAAGTCATATTGTTAGGAGGGAAAGAAAACCCAGGTTCATGGATTGGAAGTCATATTGTTAGGAGGAAAAGAAAGCCAAGGTTCATGGATTGGAAGTCACATTGTTAGAAGGGAAAGACAGCCCATGTTCATGGATTGGAAGTCATATTGTTAGGAGGGAAAGACAGCCCATGTTCATGGATTAGAAGTCATATTGTTAAGATGTCCTCACTACCCAAAGCAATCTACAGATCCCTACCAAAATGCCAATGTCATTCTTCACAGAAATAAAAAAAAAAAAACTCTAAAATATATGTGGAATCACAAAGATCCAGAACAGCCAAAGCAACATAGAGAAAAAAAAAAAAAAAAAAAGCTAGCGGAATCATATTACTTGGCTTCAAATTATACTATTATAATTATTGTTTTAAAAAAATTACTTAAGTGTACAGAAATAATCATTTTCAATTTAATAGTTATTATAAATCTAACAATATACAGACAATAGTCATGTAATAGAACATTGCTGGCATCCCCAAACTCCCTAAGTGCCCATCTCAGTCACGATTCCTCTTTAATATTATCTCAATCTTTATTTTTATGGTCATCACTTCCTTGACTTTTTTTTTTGCAGTTTTTTGCCGGAGCTGTGTTTGAACCCACCACCTCTGGCATATGGGGCCAACGCCCTACTCCTTTGAGCCACAGGTGCCACCTCTTGATTTTTTAATATTAAAGCCGTTTAGGCACTTACTGTTAAATGCTATAATTTTGTGTTACTTTTTACTCTATATAAATGTGACCATCTCCTACATAATCCTTGTGTCTCCTTTCTGTCACACAATATTACATTCATGAGATTCATAAATATAGATGTATACAGATATGTTTCCTTAATTTACTTATCAATTCTACATTTAAGTTGTTTTCAATTTTTAGCTATTTCAAGTGATAACATGTGGGACATTCTTAAATATATTTTCATGTGGATGTGTACATAAATTGTCACTGGATGTATACCTAAGCATGAGACTTCTGGGTCTGGGAGAGTGTACGTGTTCAGATCATGTAGGTTTAGGTTTGCTAAGCAGCTTTCCAGAGTGTTGTTGCAATTTATATTCATAGCCAAGCATATGTTAGAGTTCCTATTGTTTCATACCCTTTCCAATGCCACATATGTTCCATCTTTTAAGTTTAGCCATTGGGTATTGATATCCCATTGTGGCTTTAATTTGTATTTTCCTGATTTCTAATGAAGTTGAGCAAGTTTATATGTTTATCACCCACTTTATCCTTTGTTTTAATTTTTCCCCATATGGCATAACAGCAAAGTTCTAAGACTGTCCCTGCCTCACTTTGGAGCAAGTGCCAACACTGTAATACAATTTCATTGTAAATCAAGTTTACAATGCAAATCCTTACTGTTGGACTCTAGTCTGTAATGTGTGTGTATGTCCATTCTTCTGCCAATGAAACCTTGTCTTAATTACTGTAGCTTCAGTATCTGAGAAAGTAACAGCTTCGGCTTTGTTCCTTGCCTGGAGGAATGCCTGTCCAGGCTTGACCTCCTTGAGACACAGAACAGAGCAGTGAAAGCTTCAGAAACTGGACTGAGAGGGAACCATGTGAGCGCACCTCCTACACAGTTGACTCACAGGTGTACTGACTAGTGAGATGACAGTCACCAGACTCAGGCACATGTCACCACTTCTCTGCCTTTATCCCTCCCTACATCTCTTACAATGGATCATTTTCCCACCTGCTGGTATTTCTTCTAATGCACATAGTCAGGTGACACATGTTGGGGTTGTGTTTGCCTGAAATCTATTTAATCTGCGTCCGTGAGGGACAGTAGTTTTCCGGGGCAGCAGTTATTCCCATTCATTGCTTCCTGCTCTTCTGTTTCTTCTTCAGTTGGTGGAGGAGTGGGCTGTCACTCACCACTGGATTCTTTGGCTGCCTTGAGAGCCTCTCTTTGCCTCCAGTTTTGGTTTTCTCGACAACGTGTGTAGCTGCACCTTCCTTTGTGTGTGCAGTGTGAGGTTGGAGATTACCAGCCATCAATTCTGGGAAATTCTTGGTCACTGAGCTTTCAGTGCAGACACAGAGGAGAGCTCAACCCTCTGTACCTCCCTTTAACCTTCTTTTCTATATGTCTAGTTTCTGTGGCTTGCTGTGTCTTATTCTGAGAGTTTTTCTCCATATTTTATTGTACAGATTACTTCTTAAGTATCTAGTCAGCCACTAAGGTGAATGCATTTTTTATTCCAATTGTGATATTCTTTTCCTTCTAGAATTTCCAATGTGGTGGCAGTTTTCATAGTTTCTAGCTCTACACTATATTTCTTTTATTTTGTCTTCTATCTTCTTGAACAAATACAGTATTTTTGAAGTTGGTGTCTGATAATTCTAATTAATTTTGAGGGTTCCTTAGAACTATCTATGTAGACAATCATGTCATCTTCAAACAGAGTTCTACATCCACCCTTCTATCTCTATTACTGCTTCTATTTTGGGTTCTCTTGTTTTGGTTTGATTTTTACCTTACTGCCCTGGTGAGGACTCACAATAGTATGGAATAAACATGCTAAGAGGGGACATCCTTTCCTTTCTTCTAATCTTAGGGGGAAATCATTTATGTTCTACTATTAAGTTGTCATGGCTCTCGTTCATATACACATATGTGATGCCTCAGCCTCTATCTTGTCTTGTTATCAGCTTTGTAATCCTTGACCTTTATAATTTGAGGCAGTCTTCACCCAGCTCTCCTTTTCATGTTCTAGGTTAATAAGACTTCATCCTTGGAAACACTCCATCACTCTGCTTCTGCTGGAAGCCTGTGAACCTTGGAGCTGCTGTGTTGAGAATCCTTCCCGTTCATCAACCCAGCAGCCCTGCCTGGTAACACCCTGGACTTGGCAAAGACCCCTCCTTCCCTCTAACTCCCCACAAGTTGGGCAACTGTGTCCCAACACCTCCCACTCTCTTGGCTCTGAGAGTCCTCTTCCCTTGGGACTGTGAATAGTGAAGGTCTTTCCCCCATTCCAGATAGGGCACCTCTCCCCTGCACACCAGACTAGGCAGAACCCCACTCACACACCTGGCCAGTACACTGCAGCCTGGTGTGATGGTGGCCATGGCCTTTCATCTGACACCTTTTATTACTGTGAGGAGTATTGTCTTCTCTTCTGAATTTGCTGACAGTTTTTATCATTAACGGCTATTGAATTTTGACAAATGCTCTATCTGCATCTATTGAGATATTACATCAATTTCTCCCCTTTTAATGTGGTGAATAGCATTAATTTACAAATGATAAGCAACTGTGCATTTCTGGGATATACTCCACTTTACTACAATGTGTGTATATAGTCGTGTATGTGTGTTGTGTGTACATGGTGTGTGTGCATGGTATGACTGTGTATATACATGTGCTTGTATGATGCTGAATTTTGTTTGCTAATCTCTTATTTAAAAACTTTATATCTGGATTCACAAGGATCCTGGTGTGGAATTTTCTTTTCTTTTAATGTTTTTGCATGGTTTTTATTTTAGAGCTGTGCTAGACTCTTACCATGACTTTGCAATTGTTCCTTAATCTACTAAGTTCTGAAGATGTGTGTGAAATGATTATCTTTTTCTTCCCTAAATAGAACTTTCTGGTGGTGCCTTGTACTTTCACCTGGGCAGAGGCTATGTGACAACCTGACCCGCCCTTGAGTCAGTAGGGCACAATGCCATGTACCCATGTTCAGGAGTGTTAGTGCTTCAGCAGAGGCTCACTAAGACCAAGCTGGGACTGCACAAGGCCTGGGGGAGTAGGCAGAGACACCCCCACTTCCTTGTGGAGTCTGCAAGAGTCAGGCCCCAGAACTCCTGGGACAGCCACCTGCCCTTCCTGGGTGCCTAGGAGACTTTTCCAGCAGAAGTGATACCAAGAGCTTCGGAAGGGTCTCTTGACCAGAGGGCAGCATCACAGAGTGAGGTCTGAGGCCACACTGGAGTGACCATTTCTAGGGGGAAGATGGTAGCGCTCAGCTGTGAGAAGTCAGGGGAGGGAGGCTAGAGCTACAGACGCAGGCAGCTGGGCAGGGGAGGCTTCTGGCCTGAGTGTGGACCCGAAGGAGATGGAGAAGGTCAACAGAGAGGGATTGGACTCAGGGGGGTAAATGGCATGTGGCTGGTGCCTTGAGATAGCCAGGTGGGCCGGCCTGTGGGCAGGTGGGTAGGTCTGGGCAGGAGAAAGACCAGGATGGACGTGGACATGTAGGTCTGTGCTTCCTCTGTGAACAGTTTCTCTGTGGCTTCAGGAGGGGATGACCACCCACAGCTGATGAAGGAGGCAGCCCACAGGGCCAATAGGAATCCCACTCCCCAGGCCTGGCATGTGGGGAGAAGCCTCAGAAGAACTCAGTAAGCCTGCCTCAGAGACAGGGAGGGGCAATGCAGTCAGGAGGGGCAATGCAATGAAGGTCACGGAGCATCCTCTTCCCTTTCTCTGACAGCCCCTACCCAAAGTTGCCATCACTCAGCCTTGTGTCTTCAGCCCCCAGGGCGTGTTTGCCTGCAGCTTCCACTATAGGGGCACACAGTGTCCATGAGCCTCCTGCTGCCCCAGGGATCACAGCAGACCCTAGAGAAACTTGCCACATAACCCTGGGGGCATGCCACACCAGAGGAGCACCCCACAGATGAGTCTGTGCCAAGGACAGGCCCAGCTCCTGATCAGGACCCAGCAGAGCTATAGGGCTAAAGTCACTCCTTTCCTCAGAAGCTCATCAAGGATGACGGTGTCATCTTCTCAGTAACCAAAGTTTGATTTTAAGATACTCTGAGAGGCAATTCTGAAGGCTAGGTAGCAAATTCTCAAGGTTAAGTGCTTTCTAATCTGCTTTGAGTGTGGCAGCGGGTGGCAGCAGTAAACAGTGCTGGAGATAAAATGCAATTTGGAAGGATAATGGTTTGAAATGGAAATACCACCACCCCCATCTGTACTGTCCCTGTAGTCAGTCCACTGCACCCAGAGAGAGGCGGGGACAGCCTGAGTGGACCCCAGGGTAGGATGTGGGGGACCAGCAGGGCCTGAGAAGGACCACTGAGCACTGAATCGGCTTTACTACCTACCTGCTGGGCGACTGGGAGTGTTTTAAACTTCTCTAAACCTTTCTTTTTCTTATCTCTGTAAAAGGATCCCTGGCCTGGGCTGGGTGGGATCTGTAAGGACACAGTGAGGAGGAATGAGGTGGCCTGGTGAATGGCCTTGCCTGGCAGCATGTGCACGCTGGGGGCTTGGAGGGAGGAGCTCCTATGCCCAGTGAGCTGCATGGGGACAAACGTGAACTCACACTCAGTGCAGAGAATCAAACGCTCAGCAGTGATGTCTGTGTGCGTGACAGGTCACAAAGACACCCATGGTCCTCCAGACTGACCACAGAAACACTCCCAGGGTCCTGCTGTGGCTCAGCTTCCTTCCACTGTTTTTTGTTTTGTTTTGTTTTTGAGACAGAGTCTCGCTATGTCACACTCGATAGAGTGCTGTGGCCTCACAGCTCACAGAAACCTCAAACTCTTGGGCTTAAGCTATTCTCTTGCCTCAGCCTCCCGAGTAGCTGGGACCACAGGCACAGCTGTAGTGTTGGGGGTGTTGGAAAGGAGAGAGGTGTTAGGACCCTGCCTACTCTGCTCTCCCCCGCCCTGTGACACCATGAGCACCAGCAGCCATATCAAAGAGAAGCAGTGGAGGCTCTTCCGTCTGTCTGGACACACGAGCCTTTAGGAACCTGGAGGCCTCCCTGGAAAAGTGGTCAGGAAATGGAAGTTCAGGGAGTAAGAGGAGGACAAAATAGGCACCAAGATGTCCAGCTGGCACTGTGTCCTGGGACCTGGGGGCTTGCGAGAAGCAAGGCCAGGCATGCTCTAAGTGGCTCTGGGAAGCGGAAATCTCGAGACTGAAAGGCCCCATTCCCAGGAGGTAGATTTTCAGCATCTCAGGTGAGAAGCTTAACAGGGGAAGGAAGTGGCTGGGCACCTGTAGCACAGTGGTTATGGCGCCAGCCACATATACAGAGGCTGGAAGGTTCAAATCCAGCCCAGGCCACTAAACAACAAAACAACAATGACAACTCCAACAACAACAAAAAGAAGAGCCAGGCATTGAGGCAGGTGCCTGTAGTCCCACCTACCTGGGAGGCTGAAGCAAGAGAATAGATTAAGCCCAAGAGTTTGAGGTTGCTATGAGCTGTGACACCACAGCACTCTACTGCGGGTGACATAGTGAGACTCTGTCTCAAAAAAAAAAAAAAAAAAAAAACAGTGGAAGGAAGCAGAGCCATAGCAGGACCCTGGGGGTCCAGAGTCATGGTGGCCGCCTGAGTCTGACGTAGCAGCGGGATTGCAAATGTGGCTGCAGAGGAGGTCACACTGGCCGATGTCTGGAACCTTCCAACCGCCTCCGTGCTGGAGGATTCACAGCAGGCCGTGCATGGTTCCTCAGCTCCCTGCCCTCCCCCTCCAAGGCCCACTGAGGACCCTCACAATGGAGAGAAGCCAGCCTCGTGCTCACAGACACACGTCATCTTTTCTGAATAACGGCACTTAGCACTTTGACAAAATATTCCAGTCTAGTGTGGACTGTGTCTCAGTGATCAAGTAAAAGATGCAAGGACGGGATTGGGGAACCCCAGGCAGGATCTGAGAACATTATGACTATGGACATGTGATTCAGGGAGCGCTGTTGGCTGAGGCGATCCAGGGCCAGCTGGAAAATGCAATCAGACAAAATCGTGCACACCGTGAGAAGGCACCTGCCGGCCATTGTGTCAGCTGAGACAGTAGCCCTCAACATTGTGTCTGATCAGGCAGGATAAAATGAGGGTGTAAACCAACCATTCCCTGATCCCAAAAGATTTGAAAAACGCTTCTGCAAGAAGCCATCTCAAATCCAGGGCAGGGGCAGAGTGCAGCTCAGTTTAGAGATGAATTAACAAAGGAAATCTTCCTGCACGTACAAGGAATGACTCATTCAGTTATGAAGGGAACAGCAATACTCTGCGTCGTCAGAAACGTCTTCCTATGAGTCACGCTTACTGCAATATCCAAAGGGAAATTTTTAAATTCCTATTATGAATTTCTGTAATAAGATTTTGGATGGCAGGGCGCTCTGCAATCAGGAGTGCTTCTCTCAGCTGAAAACATGATCGCTAAATTAAAAAGGACAATGGAGAGAGAGGACAGAATTGAACCCTGGAAAAATGTCATCAGTGAATTATATGACCAGCTGGAGGGTTTCTCCCTGGACTACAGAGAAAGGGATAAAGAGAGAAATAAAAGTAAAATATAAAATAAAATGTCTATGTGCTCTTAAAACTAAGTGGTGAAAAGTATAGGCTTTGGAATTGCAGTCCCAGCAGTTCAGAGACAAGCCCTGCCGCTGACGATGCCCTGGGGTTGGGTGAGCTCCCCACCTTCAGGGGCTCCATGTCCTCAATTGAAACATGGGGCTGCTTACTGAGTTGTTCTGAGGATTGAGGGAGGTAGTGGGGTCTTCAAGACATTGCCGGGCACATATGAAGCATATGATAAATAATACCTTTTGTTAATCATAGAAAAACACCCACAATAACCATGGAAAACATAAAAAGATGCACATCAGGACATCACATAGTAAAATCTCTAAAGTTTACCACTCACATGAAGCTACCATGCATCTTCTAACAGGAGTCTAACTAGGAAAGGGGAGGAATCGGGTGGTTTCAGAGTTCTCCTCCTCCTCACAGGCTGCTGAATATGACTTCTCCATCTGTGCTTCTTCCTCCCTTGCAAGAGCCAGTGAGCCACCAGAGTTGCCCCATGTCCCACATGATGACAGGCCAAGGGCCAGGGCCAGGGCCATGATGCTGCTGCTACCCGGGTCAGCTGTCTGCTTCCTTGCCGGGGGACAGTGATGGAGACTCCTCAGACTGTAACTGAGCCCTGCAGAGGGCGAGTGACTGAGCCACTCTGGAAGGTCACTGGATACATTGGCCATTCAGTGCAAAAAACAAGCAAACATGATAAATGCCATGCTTTCAAGGGCTGACACATTCTTATTTTTAAATAATAAGGAAACAAAGTAAATAAACTAAGCATCTAATGGAGAGCCCAGGAAAAGAGCAGTGAAATAAAATTAAAGGGAAATCAGCACAGTTTAAAAAAGAAATAAAGAAATCAACCCATTTAAAGTAGTGGCACTCATAAATTTTGTTTTCAGGCTTTTAATTATAACAAAGTTTATCAAAAAGAAAATGGGAGTAGTCTCATCAAACAGAGGAAGAGAAGAAATGAAAATACAAAATGCTGGGCATGAAAACAGAGACAACCACAGGTTTCCAGTTTTGCAAATTGTCATAAAAAATATCCTAAAAACTAGGGCTTGTTATGTTACTGTTGATGATTTTAGCAAATAGCCCAACGGTATAACTTTAGAACATGCTTGAATGTTAGCAGGGAGGTCCAGGGGTCTAGTCGCCAGTTCAGAGATGTGCTAAGCCTCTAAAAAGGTGCCTGGCACAGAGACGTGTGCTCCAAATGTTTGTTGAGTGAGTAAACGAGTGAGTGAAATGACGGAGGGAGGGGAAAGAAAGTAAGAATCAAAGACGTCTTAGAAAACTCAATGTTGGCTCGGCACCTGTGGCTCAAATGGCTAAGGCGCCAGCCACATACACCAAAGGTGGCGGGTTCGAATCCCCAGCCCGGGCCCGCCAAACAACAATGATGGCTGCAACCAAAAAATGGCCAGGCGTTGTGTATTCCCAGCTGTATTCCCAGCTACTTGGGAGGCTGAGGCAGGAGACTCGCTTGAGCCCAGGAGTTGGAGGTTGCTGTGAGTGTGATGCTACGGCACTCTACCCAGGGGGACAGCTTGAGGCTCCGTCTCAAAAAAAAAAAAAAGAAAACTCAATGTTTCCAAACTTACTTAAGGAAATACTAGAAAATATAGATGAACCAAGAACTATGAAAGAAATAGCACCAAAGATTAAAATAAGGTTATTTTATCATATAATATATTATGCAATAATAAGATATAGAATTACACAGAGCTACACATGTTCACAAGGAAAGATTTCTAAGACTTATTTCTTTCAAAATTTATCATTCATTTATTTAATGTCTAAGATGTATTATTTCTAAAATTTATCATTAAGAAAAAAATTAGGTCTCATTATTTACATTCAGAATTATTTGATTTTATAAGAAATATTACAGAGGGGGAAATGTTTTATTTCCATAAATGCTTGCACATAATTTGAAATACATAAGAAAAATCTGTAAGAATCCAAACCCAGCTGAGACGTGTCTCCTTCTGCTGAGAGAACAGGAAAGAGAGACTTTTGCTTTATCTGCATATTTGAAGTTTTATTTTAAAAAGTATATTCATATATGGCGTATAGTTAAAAATTAATATAAAAGATGAAATGTTTAAAGTTTCCCAAGAGCTAACCTCATAAAATATGCCAGGTACAGGCATTTTTTATAGGCAGATTATTTCAAACCTCAAAAAGAGATCATTCTTGTGCTGCTTAAGTTATTTCAGCACATAGAAAAAGCTGGAAAACTTCCCAGTTCATTGTACATAACCCTGACACCAAAAAAAATTTAGAAGCACAAAATAACACTCTGTGCTAACTTTGTCTGTGAATATTTTAAAATTTCAAATAAGTCTTAGCAAATGTACTTTATCAACATATCTAAAATGACAGAAAAACAACCACAATAATTTATTCTTGAATATTTAGCTCACTTATTAGTATAATTTATCATAGTAAGTCCAAGAAAAACAAACTGCAGGTATATATGATGATTGTAGTAATTGCCTGGAAACCATTTGGCCAACAGTCATTTCTGATTTATAAAGATTACTTTTAAAATGAGAGTAGAAGAATATTGTTAAGAATATTTTAAAATAAGACCCCCAAAAGATTTATCTAAAACTTTTAGCCCTCCCTATCTATATATAGTGGGGAAAACAAACTGTTTTCTCCTACTGTAGTCATAACACTTAACACAAGGCACTTGTTGCCACCTGTGTGGGGTTTTTCCCCATACACCAACCACTTCACCAGGGGATATTGATACCCTTCCACTCCAACGCTCCCCAGAGCCACTGCAGGTCCATGGGCCGGGGCTCAGTCACACTGAACTTCCTCCCTTCACGTGTGGTCCAAAGTCTGGGCCTCAGTGCTTCCAACTGGCCAGCTAGAAATTGGTCTGTCTGCTTCCCCCCCACCCCCCCACCGAGGTCTGTTATTTGCTAGAACATCTCACAGAACTCAGGGAAACACATTTGCTACCTTATTACACAGGAAATTGCAAAGGAGGCAGGTGAGCAGCCCCAGAGGAGATGCCTGGGGCAGGGAATGGGGGGCACAGAGCTCCATGCTCCCGGGGTGCTCAGCTGTCCTCACACCTACAATGTCCAGCACCTCAGATGCTGGGTTTTTGTGGAGGCGTCATCACACAGAGTGGTCAGCCGTTAACACAATCTCCAGCTGTTCTCTTCTCCCTGGAGGATGGGGGTGGCTCTGAAAGCTCCAAGTTTCCAACCACAGCTTGGTCTGTCTGGAGACCAAGGCTCCCCTCTGGGAGCCCCCCAAGAGCAGCCTTAGCAGAACAAAAGACGCTCCTATAACTAAGGAAATTCCAAGGAATTAGGAGCTCTGTGCCAGGAGGCAGTGAAAGACCAAATCCGTGCCTGTATTCTGATTATAAATCACATCACAGCAGTAAAGCCAAGGCGCTCATTGTCACTACCATCTCTGAAGTCAGCACAAGTTTTTAAAATAGAATATGAAGAATTTCTATTGTAATTTTTGTAAGCGATATGACTTTTTAACCTTGGAGAATCAAATAGAAAATGTTGTTAGAAGAAATTGTTTTAACCTTCACAATCTCAGTAGACTCTAAACCCATTCCCTTTATGCTGGAGTCTAGTAACGGCCACATAACGGTGTAAGAAAACCAACCTCCTTCACAATAGCAACCAAACTAACAACGCTCCTAGGAACAAAATGATCCTGAATTGAGCCAGACACACCTAATGCAAGTGTGGATATTATGGAAGCTGCAGACATGGCTTGATAAAGTCAATAAAGTCTCACTGTGTTTCCGGGTGAGACAATTCAACACCTGAAGGACATCCGGTTTACTCTGGTTAACGCTACAAAAGCAACGGCAGTCGGAATCACAAATAGGTAGTTTGACTTAACCAAATTTTTTTGCAAATTATTTTGAAAAAGAAAATGTAAAAGAGTAATAGAGGACAAAATAAAAAGAAGAAAGGGGCTTGCCCTATAAATATGAAAACAATGTCTCAGGTGGATACATCCATTAGAGTAATCTCTTTATCTCACGCACACAGTATGAGGGAATAGGGACAGGGTACTCCTGAACCAAGAAAAAAAGTTAAGTGCATGTAAGTATTTAAAATATAATAGTGAAATTTTAAATAGGTGGGAGAGAAATGATTTATTCAATAGTTGGTGTTAAGAAAATGGGAACCCACAGGGAAATCCTATTTAGATCCCCCTGTGACAGCCTACATCAAAACACTTCTTACCGGGACAGAAACCCCGAGCGTGGAGTGAACCACATCTGGTGAAAGGCAGTGCAGGGGCAGGGAGAGGCCTCAGACCGGGTGAAATACAGATGCCGGTTCCTGTAAGCGCCATAACAAAGCCAGGAAGCGAAGAAACTCTGGGGAAATAGAGACAGCACCTGTGACAAACGCACACCAGTAACAATAAAGCCGTTTAAAGAGGCTGCTGTCAGATAGAAATGCACGCAGAGTAAATTTACAAGAGGAATTCTGAATAGCTCATAAACACCTGAAAATATTCATTCTCAAGAGTAATCAAAGAAACACAAACTAACAATATAAAAGTCAAGTTTCAAAGCCGATGAGTTTCAGATTTTAATACACTAATAAAAACAATATTATACGCCAATAACACCCATATTAAAAAATTCAGTGCTTTTCAGGCACTTGATATAACTGAACATCCATGTCTGATTCACAAAAGAAAAAAACAACTTTTGAAAACTTGACATATTCAGCACATGTAGAATCATCATTTAGGATAAAAGACTAAATGCCTCTAGCAAAAATAGAGAAAAAAACAATACATTAACGCTCACCAAAATCACTTAAATTCTTTCAGAAGTGTGGCCAGTACACTAAACCATGAAACAGATAAAGAAAAAGAAGGTACATTTGCTGTGAAGAGAAATGTTTTTGTTTTTTTTTAAATCACAGAGGGAGGCAAAAATTGCAGCAAATTGAAGTGATGTGCAAACTCTGCCACAGATAAAATGATAAAACCTAGATAAGTATGGAAAGTGGTTACTTAAAGATACTTGGAAAGCAGAGCACGGCGGACAAAATGCAGGGGAGAGTCATGCTGTTTTTAAAACGCAATGGAGAGGAGTGAGATTGTGAGTTTGTGGCACGGGACCCTGCGGACCAGGGTCGTTGATGCCCTGCCTTCTGCAGGTGCAAGAGATTTGGCTCAGGGCTGGAAACCAGGCTGCAAACCTCCAGAGGAAGCTCTGGATTCAGGGTCCTGCAGACTGATTGAGCCGGGAGATTTAAATATAAGCTCCACCCACATTATTGGGGACAGCCAGGCTGCACAGGTGGGGGCACCACAGCGCACTTTGGCAAAAGACCACAGGACAGGGAGGAATTTGAAATTCAAGCTTCAAAGGTGAGGCCTTCCAGTTTGCTGAGGGCATTGATTCCCTGCCCCCAGCTTGGGAGGTAGACAGCTGACACTTTGGAGGTGGGACATGTCAGAGGACAGAGCCTCAGACCTGCAGAGCTTCTCAAGATCAGGAAGAAACCTCTAGGAGTAAGGTGGTCCCAGAAAAGCAGAGACTTAAAACTTAAATACCATCTCAGCCTGCATCTCTGATGGAGTGGTGAATTATTCAGGTGCAGGTTAAAGGCCAAACACATAAACAGCTATGACAAATTGGTTTTTAAAAACTGCAATGAATGGAGCTGGAGAATGTTCTTCTGAGCAAAGTATCACAAGAACGGAGGAAAAAGTATCCAAATGTACACACCCCTATTATGAAACTAATTATACCTTTTATATGAAAGCTATAACCTAATAACAGCCTAAGAATATCGGGAGTGGGAGGGAGAGGAGAGGGGGGAATGGGTGGAGGGAGGGGGATTGGAGGGATCACTTCTGAGGTTTATCTTACAAGGGTACAAGTGAATCTTTCTAAGAGTAGAATGTGAACGTTTTAAAATAATAACTAAGAAAAGGACATGAAGGCTGTGTTGACCAGTTTGATGGAAGTGTTTCGGATTGTGTGTGAAAACCCC